>OVAX01003296.1:0-20903 GCA_900406405.1 Lepidium africanum
CAGAATTGAAGAGGATACACTAATCCAGTCAAAACCGGTACACATGGTAGCACCCCATTCAATAGACACACCATACGACATAACATCCATACCTATAAACAGAATCCAGAAAGGGATTTCACAGAGTGTGGAACTCATTCTGGCCATCACCTTGAATTCGCCATAGATATGTAACGGGAAACTCCATAGACATAGCCGAAACATCACCGTAAAGATCTCCTTGTGAACAAACATAAGGCTTACAGAACCGAAAAACCCTAGAACCTCAACCTTCAATCCCAAAACCCAAACCTTCGAGGCCAAAATAGAACCTCGCAAACCCACCTTCTGCAACGGCCGCTGAGACGCCAAAACTTGTGAAAACACCATAACGCGCCTCCTCAACCGCTCACTAGAGGACCTTGAGAATCTCCTCGGGAATCGCAGCAAAGATCGCCGTGAGAGACCCAAAAGACAAGAAGAAAACGACCAGAGAACCGTAGCCGTAATCGTCGGAGTGCCCACCGACGGGACAGGGCTAAGCAACCCTAGATCGACAAACAGCAACCCTAAAAACCTTACCTTCGGACCCGCCGCCAGCCCGATCAGAAACTCCCTCCACACGACCACCGAAGGAGCCACTGGCGGCACCGTCCGCTGAGTGGCCATCGAGACCTAAACGCCGGAAATCGCCTTCTGCATCGCCTTCTGCATCGCCATCGGGACCATCGCCACTCCGTCGTAATAAGTTTCCTTACTTTACAAATCCATTATTAACTATCTAAAAAAGGAATACAAGTTTTTTATTATATAATCATATACTAAGATAATACTATTTTTTGTTTAAACCAACATGATTCTAACATACATGTTTGTTGTTTCATGAACTAATCAATGAGAAAACAATACTATCAGCGAAGACAAAGGATTTTTATTTCGATACTAAATCAGATCAAACAAAAAAGAATAGAGAAAATTAAAATCTGTAAGTTTTTTTTCTTTTTATTCCTTCATACAACATCATAAAACCTTAAGATAAAGCTTTATATTCACAGAATATTAAAAAATAGTGTATTTATTTTAATTTGCTTTAAATTTAAAGAATTTAACTATGTTTATTTTTGTAGATCTGACAAAAAATATTTACTACAAATAATCTCGAAGATTTATGGTTTCATTCTAAGGATATTAGTTAACAAAAAGTTTATGTGTTTTGATTTTTTTTAATATGTGTGTATATTATTCAAAAAATTACTGTCTATATAAATATAAAATATCTAACTCTCATATCCTTGTTAGATTATTATTTCTTAATTAGTAAGAATAAATCTTGAAATTAAAAACTAACAATACATCATTATTAAAAATAATATTAATATGCAAGTGGTATTTAGTCCAGTGGCTGGCGGTAAGTCCACTAAATGGCAGGTGCACTAGCACATCCAGAGATCGAGTCCCACCACCTACATTATGTAGGAATTTGGTCATTGGGCCGGCCAGTTGTGACCCATTGTTGACAAAAAATAATATTAATATTTAATTATTGTTTACACATAATTATTTTATTATGTATAAATCAAGATTTTAAAAGAGCGATATGAATATGATGTAATGGCTTGAAAAGGAAATCTAACCAAATCTAAAAATTAAAGTTTTATGCCTTTATTTCTTTATAACATTAGTCTTTAAAATTTTTTAAATGACAATAACATTAAAATAATTATTTGTTACATCTATCAGAAATCAGAAGAACAAAAAGAATGAATGTATTAAAGATCATCAACATGTTATAACGGATAGGATATAGTAGGATTGTTATAATAAATAATAACAAAAAATAACTCTAAAATGTTATAAAAAAAAATCATACAACATTCTTTTTTTGAATATAATATTTTATTTATTCAAAATAAACAAACAAAAAGAGTTTCATTTATAGATATTAAACATTTTATATTTTAAAAAATCGATGAAGATAATTAATGGTATGGTTGATTGATGAGAGGTTTCAGCCCACTTTTTAAGATCATGCCAATAAACTTTTCTGACAAATTTAAGTGTTGTTATGGTATTGAAAGATGGTCTGAAATATATAATATATCATGATGGCAATAGTCTGAGATTTATATTTTTATTCCAATTTTAATAGAAATGAACTGTCTCTTTTATTTTGTTTTTTCAGTATATTTAACCACAAATGATGTATATTAGACTTTTTATATTTTTGATGATAATATAATGATTTGAATTTTTTTTTAATTTATAATATATAACATATAGAGATTCACACTTATAAAACGAAGATATATAAGAAAGGTATATTAAAGATAAACAATATCACATATCAATGTTTATAATTAATTTGTCTACATATGTTATACAAAACGGACTGAAATCGTAATTTTCAGAGTGAAAAACTTTCCTTTGTACTTATGATTCGAACTTCTTGGAAAATGTTTTCAATCATACCTAGTTAGAAACTTTTCAAAACTATGAGCAAACAAAAATGAAGAGAAACTGACAAAAAGATATTATTCTCTTAAAATTGGATTTTTGTAAAACTATCTTGAATGATATCTATACGTGCAGAATGTTAAACACACTAACATAGTTACTCAAACAAAANAAAAATAGAAGTTTCAAATTTATTATGTCTTTATTACACTGTTCTCTCGATTTAACATATTCACACTATTTTAGTTGAAAAATTTAAACAGTAAAAAAAAGGCATATATGACAAAAAAAGTCTAAAAAGTTAAATATTATACGTGCAGAATGTTAAACACACTAACATAGTTACTCAAACAAAATAAATTTTATTACATTAACTTTATTTATATATAACAACTAAATTATAATGTATAACTTGACGTACATTTTTTGGTGCAGAATATTACTTCATCGAAAACGATAGAATGTTTGCTTAAATAATATTTTATAAGCTAAGTATTATAACTATGTTGTTGTATTATAATACTTGTTTCAAAAACATAATTTAATTTTTTCTTATATTATTTGTTTACAGAATTATCCGAGCTGCTACAGAATCATAAGAGAATAGTTCTATGGATAAGAACAGAAAACGAAAAGATAAGTATTAGATCAACATTAATAATTATCTGCAGTGAGGATATATATTAGCTTGAACAAATATTATATATGAATTTTTCACGTGAAACAATTAAAAAGAGCTATCATTATGTTTTGATTTTGCCCCATGAGCAAGATCCAAATAATACAAAAATTATAATTGTATAACAAAATATACAATTAGTATTATTTGGTATTGTTCACGGGGTAAATTAAATAAATGACTAATATTACTGGAACTATAATTCAAGAAAAATCAAATATAAATTATAATTACTAAAATTTGAATATTAATAATATAGCATATATGTTCTGTGCAGGGATTATTTAATAACTAAGAGCTTCGTTTAGTTTATATGTCTAGTGAAATATTTACATATCAAAGAAGTAATCGTTTAAAATTTCATAACATATACATCTGATTATATTCAGTTGGCAGGATATTGCTTTGGTTGGAAATATATTGTTGAACAACAATAAACTTCGGATGGATGCAAGAAATTACATCAAGCTGGTTAATTATTTTACCATAGTAGCTAACTAAAAAGATTTTATATATTCTATTTGAAACTTGGAATGTAACATATTGATATAAAGACAATTATTAAAAAACATAAGATGTAAAATTTCAAATTACTATATAAAAAGGACAGATAAAATACTATTTTTTACATGCCTAATAAAATGTTCCAATATATCAGTTGATAAAATATACAAAAAAAAAAAATAACTTTAGCATATCTGACAAACTCTTTCGCAATAGTGATAGATAAAACAATGGAGACATGCATTAGTTGGATAACACACATAAGGGCTACATCCTGGGATATCTTCTTCTGGATAGTAGTACGTGTCTTCGTATAATCCCAACAATCTAGGACCAATATCATATAGTTGTCGCATAAATCTCTCTCCTAAGCATCTGATCAAATCCGGACGTTTGATGTCATCCCTTAATAATTCTAATGTTCTCTTACCTGCTTCATACTTTCCAGAACATATAGAGAACACACCAACAACAAACTTGGCGCATTCAACATGTTCATCTGCCTTACGCATCAGAGCAATACAATCATGCGATGGACCAAGCTTGATTGCAAGTCTCAATCCTTCCAAGTATTGAGCAATTCTATTTCCAACATCCAAACATTTCTCGAATATAGACCGATATATAGAACCTAAATTTGCTTTTGATGGGAAATTGATGAATTCTTCTAAGCTATCCTCCCGTAACACTTCATCTTCATACACTGCTTCTCTGCCGTCGCGTCCACTTAGAAGGAATGGACCAAGATCTTTGAAATCGCGTTTTCCTATATTTCAGACTACTTCAACTAAAACATCTTTCGGTATTGATACCATTTTCTCAGAATATAAACTGTTAAGACAAAAAAAAAAAAAAGATTATAAACGTATATTAAAATTTGGGGAACCATAAACTTTTTAATCATAACAGTCTAATTAGATAATAACATCTATAAATATATAACCTTATACAAAAAAAAATTATTGCAGAAATCAATTCCTATAAAATTGGTTCCAATATCATTTTTCAAATAACACAAAATTTAACTCGGTGTAAAAATTCTACAAAAGAACAAAGCCCTAGATTGATATTTTCGAAACAATTATGGATTTCTGATGCCCAAAAAGATATTTATGAGTAAGATTTTGATTTACGAAAGATGAACTAACCCTAACATGATTTTAAACTCGATAAGTTTGTCTAGGTCAAAAAAATAATGGAACAAATTCGGTAACGATTCTTTTATAAAAGAAACAAAAAATTACGATTTTAGTTAGGTGAAAGCGACTGTTCATTACAACAACTGAAAGAACACATACTTACAGATTTGGGTGTTTCAAACAGTTTGTTTCAATTGAGATCCTCTGTTAAAGAAAAGACGTCGTCTGGTCTTTCCAACGAATAAATAAAAACATTAATTCTCAAAACAGTAATTCATTTACTGTCTTAGTTTCATATTTTTTTAAAAAAAACTAAAATTAAAAAGTTTGTCTCCTAAACTCACTGAATATTAATAATAAAAAATCACATAAATTTATGATTTCAATAATTCGATAGTTGTCTAAAATTGTTACTGTAAAAAAGGATTTAATTATAATATGAAGTCAAAAATAATTGTTGAAGTTAATAATAAATATTTGTAAAAAAATATTGTTTTTATAACAACGATGAGTTTCAAGGAGCATTTAAGGAAAAATACAATCAATGTTATACCTAATTGTCATATATTACTGTATAATATCTATTAAATTTCTATATTCTTAACTGAAATTGTTAATTTATTATTCTTTATTATATATTTAATATATAACCAAACATGGAATGAGAATAACGAACAATGCAGTAACACATATTACTTACTAAACTTTTGAGATTAAAATGGTAAATCAAATATACATAAGATGTAATAAAATATTCATTGAAAAATTAAAAGAAATACATAAGAAAATTAAATAATAAGAAGATACTATAGTAACAAATATAATGAAATACATTAAATATAAAGTTATTTAAAATTATCCTTCCAGAATTCTGCATCTAGGGTATCACAAACTATACGATCCCATAAACACAATCGGCAAATAGAGGATGAAGTTATGTCTTCACTTTCACCATAGTTGTGCCAAGGAATACTGATGCGAAGGAACCTAGAAGTCGAACAATCACAATGAAAATTATCTCTAACATATAATGTTTTCAATTTCGTGAAAACGGAATCCACGTTAGTCCTCATGTATTTGCATACTGATCCGCGAAGATAATTTATTTTTTTCATCGTTTTCGACATTGAAGGCATGAGAAAAGAGGACATAATTTTAATACCCTATTCTTTCGCAGATCCTTCGAGACAAATCAAAATAACCAAATACAAATACATGGCTTTAGGATAATCACATTCAGAAGTATCACGTAACAATGCTAAGCCTTCATCTTCTCTATTATCATAGAAATAACACAATATTCTCAAACGATACAAAACATTTGGATTGCGAAGGAGACGTAACTTTTATACCTTATGTAACTGCTCCTTGGATCCCCCTAATATGGACATAATGGTTTTTCTTCAACTGAAAGTCTTTGCAGAAGACAGTCATCATCGCATATAGCTTTGAACTTTTTGCAAGCCAATCTTAGGTTACGAACAAAAGACAAAGATGAACCAGCACATTTAAAAGAAATTTTCTATAGCAAATCATCGGTTAGAGACATAAAAAAACTAATTCCTTCGCTCCCATAATTTTCGATGAAATAATCCATAGAAAAAAAGAATTCAAGGAGACAAAAAATATAGAAGTTACAAAGAAAAAAAGATTAATAAGAAATAATAACAAAGGAACAATAAGTGTTTGGCATGGGTTTTATAGAGTAAATAGAGAAGACAAAATTAGGTTAAAGAACCGGTTCACTGCCCTTATTTCTAATTAATTTCTTTAATCGAATTGTTAATTAAATATAAAGATAATACAGAATCATTAAGATGGAATCTTACAAATCATTTCCTAAAAAAATGTAGGGGTATAAATGTAATTTTTCTTTTTTAGATTGAAATGCAATTAAACGAATGAAATCTTTTATATTTTTCTGATATCCTCAATTCAATGTTGCGCCTTGGGAATAGAAAATTATCATTACTTAAACAAATAATATTCAATAATCGATCTGTTTTCTTTCTTTGAACTTGATTAAATATTTGCATGTTTTGCAATATATACAAAATATGAAAAAAATAAAAACACAAAATAATTATATTATAAAATCAAAATTAAAGGCAAACGACGTTAACGCCTGAATATTATCTTTTTTCAAAAAGGAGAATATAAAAATAATTCAAAGAACTAATTTTAACGATTAACAATTCCAAAAAAAATCGAATAATAGAAAATTAGATAGAAAATATTTAACTGTCTGTTACTTTATATTAATAAACAGACTCCTAAAGAGAGACTAATTAAACATTACCATAATATAGGATTTATAAGTTAACAAAATGTATATTATTATTGGAAAATTGAGACAATACAAAATAATATACATTACAAAAAATTGTAGATACCAATAACTAAAGAAAACAAA
The DNA here is from genome assembly GCA_900406405.1 of Lepidium africanum. NCBI lineage: Eukaryota > Viridiplantae > Streptophyta > Magnoliopsida > Brassicales > Brassicaceae > Lepidium > Lepidium africanum. The sequence continues at coordinate 7,169 of OVAX01003296.1, forward strand.
GAAAACAATTCTAAAAATAATATCCATGGAATAGAAGTTTGAATTGGAGATCCCATAAACAAAGTTTGCAAGCAGAAGATGAACTCAAGTCATAACCGAAGCGGAATCGATGCCGTATATTGTTATCACCTATAAATCTAGTACTGTGGCCATCACAAAAATATTCTTGTTTGATGTAAGATACTTTCAAATCAATAATTGCCGAATTTTTGCTAAAACTAAGATCATTGCTGATACGTTGGCGAATCATTTCAAGATTATCTAATGTTTCCGACATCGATGGCATAATCAAATAAGAAAGAAATGACTGACCTTGTTGACATCGCAAAACATAAAAGCATGATCCCATAAGAAAAATGGCATCTTAAAACATTCCTTGAGACGCTTCATGCAACATAAGGAGCCCATCATCTCTATGATTGTCATAAAAATAGAATACCAATCTAATCCGATACAAAATTTTGGATTTTTTGCAGCAAAAAAATCCAGAAATTTCGTCGGCAAGAGAATTCATATTATAAACTACAACTGATCCCAAAATATCATCGGGAAGAGAATTCATATTCATTTAGAGAAATTGAAATTTGTATTCACACTATGTTTAAAAATTCTAAACTACAACTGTTGTTTGAGAAATATATAATCAGATAATAATGATTCTTAAGTAAGTTTTAAAATTACATTATTTTCTTTTTTTTTCATAAAAAAATTTTCATGAAAGTTTCAAAAAATAATAGATAAAACAGTAATAGTATATTCTTAATATGTATATTTCTTACAACTTTTTAACAAATAATAACCTCTAAAGGAAAATACTATTATTGGACTAAATATTATTATCAAATAAATGATAAAAAGCTAATAACCGAATATTTTGCAAAATAGTTTATATTTAAACTATTTCACGGTTATCAAAAAAGTTTATGTAAGTTATATAATATTTAAAATTATTGATAACATATATATATATATATATACATCATTATATGAGAAAAATAATAAATTTAACCAACATTCGACTAAAAAAAAAAGTAGATGAACCAATTACCTTAGAAATTTTGCGTTAGAGAACATAATATATAGAAGAATGCAAAAGATTAGTAATTATGTTACCTGCACTGCTTTGTTTTTTTCTAATATTCTTTTTATAAAAAATGTTCCACATTAGATTAGTTTCTGAATATTATAAACTATGATGCATGTAATTATTCGGTGTTTAACATACTTATAAGAAAAAACCAAAATAGGGGTATGCCGTTTTCTTAAACACATATATCTTGGCAGTTCAATATTGCAGATATTATTAATGACTTTGTAAGGTAATCAGAAACTTTCTATATTTTCTTTAATAAAAAAAATAAGGAAATTAAATTAATGATTTATAATATCATCGATTACATGACATAGAAATATATTATGATAAGTAAAGAATATATTTAGTAGAATATGTAACAGAAAATACTATGTAATATTTATTTTGAGAGTTATTAAAGAAAGAAAAATTAATATAGTAAATTAATAAAATATAGTAAAGATACAACAATATTTTTTAAGGAGATAGAATAAAGAGATAATATTGTTCTAAATCTAGTCCAAATAAGCGAAGGAATATATTCTCTTAACCTAATTATATTTCGCAAACTATATAATTTATTAAATAGTTGAATATTCAACTGAATACGATAATGAAACTAAATATCAAAATTTTAGATTTACGTAACAATTTTTAACATCAAGATAATAATAGAATATAACTAAAATTGAGAATAATTTTACTAAAAAATAAAAATGTAACAAATAAACAAATTAATGTTCTGAAGAAAAAAAAAACAAAAGGGGCAAAAAAAAAAACGTAATGCTACGCTAGACTTTGTAACCGAGTAACAGGAGTCTGATCTGGTGGTCCCATAAACAAATATGACAAAAAGAAGATGTACTAATGTCACGATCAGCACCATAACGGTGCCAATAATCGTTGAATCTAACAAATTCGGTTGTTTGACCATCACAAAAACAATAATCTTTCTTATAATATTGTTTCAACTCTGAACAAACACCATATAAATTAGACGTACGATATTTTTCGAGTCTAGAACATAGTTTGCCGAGGACTTTTAGGTTTTGAGACATTCGGGGCATAATCAAGATAGACAAAATTTGTAAGCCTATTGCTCTAAATTCAGCTCCAAAACATATTTGAATAAGACCATATATATATAAACGGCCTACTGAAAATTACCAAGAGTAGCACTGCTAAGGAACTTAAGACCTTCTTCTTTGCGGTAATCCTAAAAAAAAAAAGGATTCCTAATCGATACAAAGCCTCAATATTACCAACTTGGCATAACCAGTTATATCTTCTGTAGAATAGCAGAGGACCAAAGCAGAATAGATAGAACTCTTCTTCATCAAGGGAAAATTGTTTAAGAACATAACGCTCCGAACATATGCCCTAAAATTTTTTCGAGACGAATCTAAGAGAAATAAAAGTTTTGGTGGAAGAAGAAGCACAATAAGAGACTATGGAAATCAAAATATCATCCGGTAAAACCATGATAGTAGACATGTATAAAGATTACCAGGTAACTAAGAAAAACAACTGTTCAATAAATAAACAATTAAGAGTATGCGTATTTAAAAGAAAAAAATAGACTATTCTTGTCGGAATCTATGTTACCACAAAATAAATCGAAATGAAAAATATTATATTATGTTAGATGATATGTAGGATACAAAATTTGATAAAAAACAAATAATAATAAGTATAAACCCAGTCTATTTGATAATTCACTATTAATAATTAATACTCAAAAAATAGTTATATGAACTACAAAAACATTCAAAAACGAAACTTTATTGTTTAGATATATAACTAAAAGTAATAAAATAAAAGTAAAATAAATAAGCTTGATTTAATATTATTGTTTGAAAAGATGAATATACAGAAATTAGACCTTATGAGGAAACTCGGGATTACGACTACACCAAACCTTTTCAACATTGAATGTGTACCGACCGTAACGGCTATTTCCCTTGACAACTTTAAAACCAAACTGGAAAGTTTTTCCGAACAAATTGCTAATAGCTTGGGGCATTCTTTCCAGGAATTCAATCTATGACATAGAAAAAGGTGGTTAAATAACAGTATACAAATGATTATACAATTAGATAAAAAAATATAATAACATAAGCAAACAAATAATATGTTCAATTACCTCTCCAGAACGATCAGTCAAAAGATCAAATGCTCTTTCCCCTATGACTTCAATGGATAAAGATTCATTCAATGTGCATGTGGTTACACTAGTGTTATACATTATACGTAAATTGAGGTTTAACCTAGGGAATAATATTTCAAATAACGAACAAACTAAATTAAGATAACCATTCTAAATTATTAAAAAAGAATAGCACCGGTAAATACAAAAATCTCATTATTATTATAAAAAACCGTTCTACCTAGCAGTCTCTGATGATACATCCTTTTTACACTGGTCACAATAAAAACCACAACACTTCTTAGGGTAATTTTTGTCGAAGACATCATTCGGAATGCTTTGAGTGGTATCGCTATTACATATATCGCAACGGAAATAATACCAATGAGGCTTCCATGAATCTATTTCCAAAACAATACATATAACACAACATTTGCCAATCTGAAATACTAGATCAAAATGGAAAAAAAGAAAAAATTAAACAAACTACTTTATCTAACGAATAATATATGAGGACAAATAAACACATGCATAAAGTTTAAATGAATTCTAAACATACATTAGATAATTTAAGAAATTCATCGATAGATTTCCTTGGATATTCAAGCCAAATATTATCTTGAACAGTTTCTTTTTGACTCGGTATATCAAGAATGTCGAAACAAATACAATCATTGGCCAAACTAAAATTTTAGTAATGATAATATATTAATAAAACTCAAAAGATGATTAGTTTTGTAAAGACAAAACATATTATTTTTACGTTTTCAATAATTCAATATTAGGTATCAAATTGTTCGACTAAAAAATTGAATGCTCAGAGGCGTTACAAAGAACATGTATATCTGCAAAACAAAAAAATTGAATAAGAACCAAAAATTATAAGAAAAATATATTTAATATAGTATTATATATATATTTTTTAAAAAAATTATCATTCCAATGCTGAATTTTTCTAAAACGAATGAGCAAGTAGACAAAGCCATTAACGGATTCAGTACAATGTTTAATGGAGGACTCAACAATAGAACACAAAAATGAACATCTCAAACGACTATCACTAATATTTTTAAAAAGAGATAAGATATGGATCAAAACAAACAATTAGGAATATAAAAAGATAAATAGTTTATAAAAAAAAGTATAATAAAAAAAGTTATGTTTAACAATATTACTTGTGATCCGTAATCTCAAAATCAATCTTCTTGGTAGATTGACCGAGATAATTAGTAACTTTACTCTAATAAATTTCAACAACTTGACCAACAACATCTAGAATCATTAAAAAAGTTAGAGCACAAATACAAAACATTATCAAAAAACTTTATATAATATAAATGTTAAATAACAAATAAATTATAAAAATATTACCGGCCAAAATATCAGAATGATATTGTCCAGCCAAAATATCATTGTAAGATATTGGTGAGATAACTGGTCATCCAAACGAAATCACACGATGAAGCTGTAGTCGCATATTTAAAATATAACTTATAAGCAATATTTGAAGCTTTATATTGACCACTGTCTCTTATAACGATGAAATTTTGAATAACTTTCCAACCATCGGTAGAAATATCTTTCTCAAATTTCATAGTCGGATAATGATACTTTGCAATTATTTTCGTACCCTAAACAAATTATAAAGTAGAAATATAAGATATATATCGCAAAAAAAAACCTGAGAAATATAAAATAGTGAAAAACAAAACACGTAAAGGCATAAAACAAAAAACTTACACTCTCATCCGCAAGAATAAGGTGTAACGGATTACCAAAATATTTTACAGGTTTTGCCCATGAATGTAAAACTTTACATCGGATCTTCGACGTAGTTTTGAATGGTGTCTAGTTTTTGAAAAGGGTAAAATTGTCAATGGAATCCATGAAAGCCAATAGATTTGGATGGATCAATTGATTTAGGTTTTTGAGATTGTGATATGTGAGTAGGTATTTATAGAGAAAAATAGAAATTTTTTTTGAATACCTAAAAAAGTTAGGTTAACAAAAAAAAGATATGTAAAAAAACTTGTTCCTTTTTCGAAAGTATTCTTTTATAATTCAAGTATTAAAAAAAGGAAAAATACATATGAATTGCCGAGCAATAAAGTTAGTTAAAATCTTAATATTACAAAATTCTTTAGGGGAGAATATAGAAATAATACGATATTGATAAATACATGTATTTCGGAGATGATATATTAAAAAATAAAGAAAAATAATGAGATTGTTAAAAAGAAGTATATAGATCTGATATGATCTTCATAATACATGTATTTCAGAGACGATATATACAAAAATCGATTATATACTTTCAAAATTAATTTAAATGTATTTAAATTCATTTCGATGATTTATCTTTTTTAAGCAATCGGTGACAAACATCACATTTAAGCTTAATATTTGGTTAGAACTATTTATACGAATATATAAATAAATATATTGAATAAGTAGATAATATAGAAAGAAATATATAAAATTGTTGATCGATACAAATAAAGATGCAAATATAAAAAAAAGAGAACAACACAAAAGTACCAAAACATTCAAATTTTTTTGCCAGTAGGGGAAAGTCATAAGCTTGTTCCAATCCAGCTACCTGAAAGATATATTAAAAATTAATATTTGTAATACAAAAAAATAAATACAAACAAAATAATCGAGTGACGAACCTAGATCGACGACAGAGCTCTCTTAATTGTTAGGAGTTGGATACTCGATCTCAGTTTGGTTGGGATCAAATATGATAACCTTAAAACGTGAATTCCCTTTGTATTCAAAAAAGAGAACGAAACCTAAAGCGATTGAATGAGTTTCAACAAATTCTGGCCAACCAACATCAAACCAAATCTCATCACCGAGATGCTTAACTCCGATAAGAGTCGTGAATCCAGATGGAGTTTTAAAGGTTACCTGACTGCCTAATTCGGGGGATAATGAAACATATTCATCGGGGAGTATCTGCGAGAATGAATTAACAACAAATTTAAACTAAGTAAGTAGTTCATGAATAATAAGTAACTATGCAACAAATTAAAAACAACAAAAAAAAAGAAGAGAAAATAGAATTACCATAGCCTCGATTTCGAGTGGTAACTTGAGACTCTAACCATTGTTCTCTTGCTTGAGTTGGAGATTTTCCAAGAAAACTTATCAATATCAGATTTTAAATAACAATGAAAAAAGTAAGATGAGAGTTAAAGTATAACGAATAGTTATGATTCCTATCGTTGACCAAAAGGAAGAATTGTAGACTGCCTTTTCGAAATTCGAAAAAGAGTAAGATTCCAAAGTATTTTTGGATTCCCATACAATTTTTTAATCACAATAATGTCAGCTTATTAAATTTTTTGATATAATATCAAAACATTGGACCCATTTGGGCCAAATATAATAACCAATAAACTTTTTTGTATCACCAAAATGATAAAAATGAACTTAACTACCAACAAATTGAAAATTCATAATAATGCAAGATTGAATAATTACGATGAGTTATCAAATATCCTATATAATATCTCACTATTTGAGTATTCTGTAGAATAAGAATTAATTTAAATATGATTCCGTAAACTATTATAGTTTTGATAAATAAGCGACTAAGGATATGTAAATAGAAAAAAACAACAAAAAAATCACTTGCGATGCTTGCTAGGATCTTTGCGAGAAATCAGAAAAGCAAAATCTTCTTCGGCTACTTCTTTAAAAAGATGATCGGGCGGAATCTCGTCACTCTTAAACGCAGCATAAATCTTCTTATTAGACAAAGAATTTCCATCATCAATATCTTATGGATCAGATCGCTTAGATGAAGGTGAAGAAAATAATGAACCGGACATCTCAGAACACTCGCCGCTATTGGACATTGTAGGATTAATCTATACACAAAGAAAAAATGTAGGTAAACAATACTGATGTGGAATTCTATACAAACATTATAGAAAAAATAATACAAACGAATAACGAAAAAGATAAAAACACAAAAGTATAAAATAATCGGAAAATGTTATACTTGATCACTTGAGGTAGACGGAAGATCAATAGACTCGGTAATAGTCTTGCCATCAGACCAAACCTTACCAACTTTAAAAGTATCATTTCTCAAACCAATATTGTCCTTCTCGACTACAAAACCGAACAGGAATGTCATTCCTCTTAAATTGTCGAGTGCATCCAGTAAAACATTAGAATTCCCAATCTCCATGCATGCCTATTAAGCAAAATACCAACCATTTAATAAAAAATAAATAATCTAAAGCACTAAATATCAAACGATAAATAACCAATAATAAAAGATAATAGTCTGTACAAAGGATATCACTTGCTTTCACTCCTACAACCTTGGCGGCAAAACTATCGAACAACATGCATTTTGTCTCACCGATCGAATCAATAACCTTTAGATGGAGTTTGAACCTATACTAAAAATAAGTTTTAATGACTCGTCAAAACGACTATAAAAACATCTCTATATTAATAGTAGACAAAACAAACCTTGGAGACACGTTCCTGTTGAAGCCTGTTGGGCTGGGGATTAGTTAATACACCCTCAATCTTTATAGGGGTGTCGTAAAACACCTTCTTATTACATTTCTTACAATCGAAATGATACCAACCCCAATCAGTATCTATACCATAAACTGTACACAACAAACGACATCGCCCAACCTACAAAAAAAAGGATTTAATTTCTTATCATTATAGACATCAAATCTTTAAATATGGTTATAGAATAAAAGAAAGGGAGAAAAGGAAAACAGACATTACATCATCTATACCAAGTAAGTCAGAAATTTGAAGAATAGGATGTTCGAGTCAGAGATCATCATTAACAACTTTAGGTGTGATTGTTATTGAACTTTTCATCACGATCTTGACACCATCAGCGATCAAAATAAGAAAAGTAGTAAATTGAGTAGTTAAACGGAAAAAAACAAAGTTGATTCATTGTGTATTAAAAAACAAATAATTACCCATCGAAAGCATCCGTCTCCGGCATCTAAGGGTTGAAGACAATGAGCGATGTGTTAAATGAGTTGCTGATACTTCAGACATCTATCACATAATTAAAAAAAATCGACGAAAGCAACACATTAAGAGCATAATAAAAATTATAAAAAATACAAAAATTAGTATAAAATGAAATTAAAAATGTAAAATAGTACAATACAATAAAACATACATACTATTCCAAACATGAAATTTGGCAAAACGAATGAGAAAAAACATCAAACCGTCAGAAGATCGCAAAACAGTGTCGTAGAATGATCTAGCATAAGAATCCCAAAGACAACACGATAGATGATTGCCACTGCACATAAAAAACAAAATAAAAAAAAAGTGAGAAAAAAAATGAATTGAAAAAACAAATGATAAAGAAAACAAAAAAGAATACAGACGAATCACAACGAATGTGTAAATATAGTTTAGTTTGGTAAGGAATAAAAAAATGATGTTTCACATGAAAAAAATACAAAATAAACACTATTAATAAATAGAAAAATAACAAATTAGAAAAATAATTACAACTTACTGTTGGTCCTAGAGTTCGAACTCGACCTTCTTTGTTAGTTTTCCACGGACATGCATATCTTGAATCTCCTCCACGCTAACAATCTGTCCACAAACATGTATTCGAAAACGGAAAACGATTAAAACATACACTAAAAAGGATTAGAATAAAAAAAACATGAGAAACATTACCGATCAAGACGTTGGGATTGTATGAACCGCTAAGAATACCGTCAAACGTGGCCAATGAGATACAACTGTCGTTCACAACTGGATTGCATGCAGCGACACCAGTGATGTTGAGAAAAAAATTTTTGAAAGAAAGGGAGGAAATCCGGTAAAGGCTACTGTCTTTAGAGACGTGAAAGTTATTGATAATCTTTCACTGGCCAACCTTTATAGAATGCTTGAACTTTCTAACATGGTCCTTCTTGATGGTAGCGTATACTTTGACACCCTAATAACGAACAGAAAAATGTCGGATACATGTAATACAGTTTCGCCGGCGAGAACCATCTCTATGGTTTTAGCGGACATCTTTCCATATTGAGACCAAACATGCAAGATCTTGCATCTGATCCTATAAGGTTTGTGATTGCTCGTTTTGATGTCGTTGAATAGAGTGAAACCATCGACTACAACCAACGAAGAACTCATGGTGCAAAAAAAAAAACCTAGAACAAAATGCGAGGCAAAAGAGAAACAGTCAAAGAGGTGAGTTAGGTTGGGATAGGTTATAAAAAGAGGACACTATTGGGGTATTATATAAGAAAGTCAAGGTTCTCGAAAAAAAACTAGTAGTAGAGATAAGTACAAATCATGGAGTAATATTTTTTTAATTTGAATTTCATTATTTTTAGGGATCGTATAGTCTGAGATATCACAAATATGGGATAGATTGCAGTGGAGTTCTCGTAATATTCGAATATAGATAACAAAATCAAATTCGAGATAACGTCAAATTAAATGGTTAACGTGGGGGATAAAAGTGATTACGATCACATAAATGGTATTTTCATAAAAAAAAAATAAGGAGAATACATAGTGTAGATAGATAAAGAACACCGAGGACAAGTGGCCCAATGGTGTAGTCACTTTACAAATCCTCAAGGCACCAGGGATCGAACTCCCTACCTACAGTAGGAGGAGCGGGATTTAAAAGCCACTAGGGTAGTTGACAAAAAAAAAATACTGTTGCGGTTTAAGGAAACTTAGGTCTTCTTCCCCGACCCATGTTCTTTTTCCCGAGAGCTGTTTGGTAAGATCGGAGTGCCGGCGCTGGAAAATTTGAAAATCACCGGAAAACTTTTTTAAAAAATATATTGCTAGGGTTTAAGGCGTGGAAATTTTTTGGAAACTTTTAAAAGAATTTATATCCGAGAGGAGGAGGCCTGTTTTGAATTTATATGAATTTTCTGAATTTTTCTGATTGGCCATTAGAGAGTTATAGATTTTAGAAGAAGATTTGGCCATGATCCACAATTAAGAAATAGTTGGTTTCTCTAAACGTATTTTCGAATAATTAAAAAACGGACGGCCATGATTAAAATGGAAATAGACGCCCTAGATCTCTCCTAAGGGTCACATGAAAACTATAGGTTAAATTTAACCTATAGTTTTTTTTACCGCTTTTCCCTTGCCGCAATAAATGCTCTCATTTTTTTTTTCCAAAGAAAAATTCACTGATTGGTCAGCCGAGAAGGGCAAAAAGAGGAGGATCCTAGAAGGTACTCCCGCTTTAATATATTAAGACTAGGATTCAACCCACGGTACACTGCAAGATTATTTCTTATTTTTTATTGCTTTTCGATATGGTAAAAAAATATTTCACAGAGTGCTAAATTTTACTAATTTGATTATATATAAGTCATTAGAATCCTGCTAAAAAGAATAATTTGTGATATAATATATCTATGTAACTTATACTATTGATTTGGACTTTTAAAACTATTTAAATTTATTTGTTTATTGTTTGATATTTAAACTATATAGTATATTTTTAATTTAAACATGAATACATTAAATTTATTTGTAAACATGTATTTCGGAGACAATATATATAAACTCAATAAAGATTATCAGATTGTGATGTACATTTTACAACAACTTCTCTCTACTTTATTTTTCAATACCATGATTTATCTTTTTAAGTCTTCTATGATAAATATTATGTTGTGTCTACTATTTCATACTATTTTTTTCAATTTTCAGTACATATAATTATTTTAATAGAAATTTTCTGATTCATCCAAATTTTCCGATTCACATAATATGTTTTCATTAAAATAAAAATTTATTTAATGATTATTAAATTTTGAGATATTATATTCCAATATGTTCCAATTACATTCTTTAATAAAATTTGTGATTGTTTTTTATTCTTATTCTTCTCCGCTCTTCTTCTTCTTCTATGTTCTGTGTTGTCCTTCTTCTTCTCCTTGTTTTAGAGTCTCCTGGCTTTTTTAAATATGTTTTTAATCCGACCACTAAAATCTTAGCAAGGAAACTGAATTTTTATAATATATTAATTAGCATTCAAGTACCATGATTTCATTCTAACTTGTAACATTAGAATTTGAACCTAATTTCTTTCACGTTTGAATAAGTTCCTAAAAATATAATGTATTTTTTAGTTAAAATATAGTTCTATTAATTAATTAATTTCAGCTGAGATATTATAAGATATGCTCCAATATGTTCTAATTAACTTCTTTTAATTTTACAACCTTCTAGTTTGTTTAAATACGCTTCTAACCCGACCGCTACAATTTTGGCCAGGAAACTAAAATTTTATGATATATGTTGGCATTCAAATACAACAGTTTCATTTAAGTTTCTAACATTAGAATTCCAATACAATTATCCTGATGTTTGAGTAAGTTTCTAAAAGATAATATGTTTTTATTAAAATATAATTTTAATAATCAAATTAATTTAAAATGTTGAGATATTGTACTCCATACATTCCAGTTATCTTCTTTAATAAAATTCGTGATTGTCTTTGTTCTATGTTCTCTGTTGTCCTTCTTCTTCGTCTTCTTCTCTTTCTTCTTCTTTTTCTTTTCCATCTTTTACAACATTTTGGCTTGTTTAAATACATTTCTAACCCGAAAGCTACAATCTTGGCCAGGATATTAAAATTTTATGATATATATATATATATTAACATTCAAATACGACGGTTTCATTTCAGCTTGTAACATTAGAATTCCAAAAAAATTCTTTTTATGTTTGAGAGTTTCCAAAACATAATATGTTTTTATTAAACATAATCCTATTGATTAATTTATTTTAAATGTTGAGATACTACACTCCAATATGTTTCAATTACCATCTTTAATAAAATTCGTGATTGTCTTTGTTTTCTTCTTTTTCGCTCTCTTTTTTCTTCTATGTTCTATGTTGTCATTCTTCTTCGTCTTCTCCTTCTTTTTCTCCTTATATTAGTACTTTCTGGCTTGTTTAAATACTTATTTGACCCGACCACTAAAATCTTATCCAGGAGACCGAATCTTTATGATATATTTATTAGCATTCAAACATCATGGTTTCATTTCTACCTGTAACACTAGAATTTGAACTCAATTTCTTATATGTTCGAGTGAGTTTCCAAAAACATAATATGTTTTTTAATCAAAATATAGTTCTATTAATCAATTAATTTAAATGCTGATATATTATAAGATATGCTCATTTTCTAATTAGATTCTCGTAATATACTTTGTAATTGTCTTCATTCTTCTTTTTGTTCTCCTTCTTCTTCTATGTTCTTTGTTGTCCTTGTCCCTATTCTTTGTCTTCTTCTCTTCTTCGTCTTTTTCTCCTTCTTCTTCATGTTTTACAATCTCCCGGCTTGTTTAAATATGATCCTGACCCGACCGTTCCAATCTTGATAGAGTCATTAGCATTCAAATACCATTGTTACATTTCAATTTGTAACATTAGAATCTGAACCCAATTTCTTTCACGTTTGAGTAAGTTTCTAAAAATATAATATTTTTTATATTAAAATATAGTTCTATTAATTAATTAATTTTAAATGTTGAGATAATATAAGATATGCTCCAGTATGGTCTAATCAGCTTTTTTTTAATATAATTAGTGATTGTCTTCGTTTTTCTTCTTCTCTGTTCTCCGTTATCTTTCTTCTTCGTCTTCTCCTCCTTCTTCTCCTTTTTCTTCTCCATCTTTTACAACCTTCTAGCTTGTTTAAATATGTTTCCGACCTGACCGCTACAATCTTGGCCATGAGACTAAATTTTTACAATATATTCATTAACATTCAAATACCACAGTTTCATTTCAGCTTGTAACATTAGAATTCCAATACAATTTCTTTTGATGTTTGAGTGAGTTTCCAAAAAATAATGTATATATTAAAATATAATTATATTGATCAAGTAATTTAAAATGTTGAGATATTATACTCCAATACATTCCAATTACATTCTTTAATAAAGTTCGTGATTATATTTGTTTATCTTCTTCTCCACTCTCCTTCTTCTATGTTATATGTTGTCCTTCTTCTTGGTATTCTCCTTCTTCTTCTCTTTATTTTACAACCCCCTGGCTTGTTTAAATATGAATATAACCAGACCACTAAAATCTTAGCAAGGAGACTGTATTTTTATAATATATTAATTAGCATTCAAATACCATAGTTTCATTTCAAATTGTAACATTAGAATTTGAACCCAATTTCTTTCATGTTTGAGTGAGTTTCTAATAACATTGTATATTTTTATAAAAATATAGTTTTATTAATTAATTAAGTTCAAATGTTGAGATATTATAAGATATGCTTCAATATGTTTTAATTTATTTCTTTTGATAGTTCGTGATTATTCTATGTTATCCGTTGTCCTTCTCCTTTGTTTTCTTCTCTGTCTTCTCCTTTTTCTTTTGCATCATTTACAACCTTCTTTGTTTAAATACGTTTCTAACCGAAAAGCTACTATCTTGGCCAGGATACTAAATTTTTATGATATATATATATATATATATAT
>OVAX01003297.1:4167-20900 GCA_900406405.1 Lepidium africanum
TAGCGGTAAAGCGTGACTTCATTCCCTCAACGTCATCACGCAGTGCCTGCATGGATCCCGTTACTAACTCTTCGAGTAGAAGGAACCGAGTGTCCAAGTCGGCAGCACCTTGTTTCACCTCCTCGAGTCCACCGAATACGATACCTTCCAACTCAGTGACGGTATGCTCGACCCTCTCGAGCTTCTCACCCATCTCGCCCACCGCCACACCCAAAGCCTCCCGAGAAACACTCTTTTCCCGCTGGGTGCCGGCACGTGTGGACACTGTATCCCGTCCGCGTTCCTCTACGCCGGACTCATAGCTCACCTCCTTAGCTTTATCTCCTTTAGCCATTCTTTTTACTCGGACAGAGTCTCCCCTTGTCTGGATCGTAGCTCGCTACTGTAATTTTCTTACAAAAATCTTTNTATTTTCTTACAAAAATCTTTTCTAATGTGGAAGATCAGTCTAGACTGCAACCACAGAGCATACTAAGAATTTAAAGAAGAATTACGAACGAGGCTCTGATACCAACTGTCACGGACTGATTTCTTTCGAGATCAGGACGTGCGGCCTTAGCAGCTTTCACCCTCGTGATTTGCTAAGTCAACCTTTCGGACTAGCTCGATCAGAACTTAGAGAGAGAAACTTAGAGATTTTAGAGAGAAGAGGGAGCTATTGAACTTCTTTGTTATTGAGTTCTGGATAGTTTTACAAGGGAGGGGTTCACCCCTATTTATACAAAAACACATCCTAAACGGACGGTGGAGATCAAACCGATCTAACGGCTTAGCTAAGCTCAATTATTGGGAGTGCATATAATATTATTTTATCCTTAGATATTTTCCACCCTTCTAGAAACACTTCTATCCACCTATGGATCCTTTTTGGTCCGGCCCGGTCCATTAGTTCATGTGAATGGTTTGGACTTTTAAATGGGCCGTGACATGTAGGATAATATTTATGAATAATTTATTTAATATTTATTTTATTGCTTCTATTATGACGTTAATTTTATTCTCAATTGGAAAAATCAACATTTTTTTTCAGATAAGTAGAGATTCAACAGAATAGACTTAAACTTCTTCCGAACAGTAAGATCGATGGTTCATATGTGAGTATAAGGTTAGATAGAATGAATAAACCAGTAACGTAGTTACCTAAAACGACTTGCTGTTGCTCACCGTCACCATTTTCTTAGAAGATGTGGATTGGTGAGAACTTCTTAGAAGATGTCGATTCGTGAGAACTTCTTAGAAGATGGCGATTCGTGAGAAATTCCATGCGTTCCTTATTTTACTTATGATTCTTCAGTGTTGTTTTGCTGACTTTATAAATTTCATGCATTCGTTTTTACTTATAACTCTTTTGTGTCTTTTTGCTTATGTGTATTAATCTTTTAATTGTATTGGCTCTTTGATTAAAAAGTTGAAGCTGATGTGTTACCACCAAAATGCTCCAAACTACCACGTGTCAATCTCTGGAGGAACATAATCTTTTTTATATATATAATTACGTTTTTTTCTGATAAACATGTTATGTATATTACCAAATCTTGTTTTATATACTAATTTTTAGTAAAATTCACAACCATTTTAACATAATATTCTATATAATGAAAATGTAATAAAATCATGGTGAAAATAGGTAATTTTTATACAAAAAAATATACCAAAAATATTGCATAATAATTAATTGTGACTTTTATAAAACAAATATGACTTTAACATGATTTCTTATCACCCTAGCATTAATGACTAGAAAAAATATATATATTGTTGACTAGACTTTTAAAATAAAAGTCCCTCTCCTAGTAGTTTATCCATATTTGAAAAGAAAATTATTTACGAACGAAAAAATGTTATTCTTCTTTCATTTCTGTCAAACAATCAAGAGAAATTTGCAAGGATATACAAAAAGTTATCTATAGTTAAGCTATATTTCATAGCTTTCTTTATCCAATTTAGATCAATTATACCCTTCTTCTTCTCTCACGCTCTCACGCGTTTCTCTTCTCTCTCACACACTTCTTTTCTCTTCTTCACGAAATTAAGATTGTAAATCTACATCCAAATTTGATGCTTTAATCAGCGATGGTAATGTCAGTTTCTTTGGAGATGGTGGTGGCATAGATGATTGAGATTGGAGGTAGCTTTTGATGATAACAATAGCGATGGTTGTGGTCATGAGTGTGAGAGATCTGGTTAGTTTATTTGATTTAGGCAATCGCGATGGTGTTGAAATTGGCAGTGACTGAAATCAAGGTTCATCAATAGATATAAACGGCGATGGAGGCTGAGATACTTATCAGTTTAGGGTTTCTTGGTTCATAATGTTCGCACTATCTCTGTTTCGGTACATACATTTCTTATAGTCTTACATATTCTAAGTACATTACTAATTCTCCAAACACCCTTAATTAGGTTTTTTTGCTTTTACTCAGTTTCCGATGATAGAAAATACTATACCTATACTTAACTTGTTTGTCTGCTAACATAATATATTGTTCTGTAACTATACCTATATGAAACTAGTCAATATCAATGTGTGTGTCCGCTAACAATATATTTGTCCGCTAAAAATTGCACTTCCCGCTAAACACATTTTGTATTGCATGCTAACATTTTTCCCTTGTTACCGCTAAATCATCGTTACCTTCTAACTCTATAAATCCTTTATTTACATCATTCTATAATACCATAAAATTTGTCGTATCCGTTAATTTTATCTATGATTTTATTTTTTAGCGGAAACTTCTTACATCTGACTTGGTTAGTACGGTTGTTGGTAAAATTGTTTTTACCCACCATGTTTTATAATTACAGCACAATCAATTTTTTACCACTCTGTAAGGGTAAAGTTTGTCATACCCTGTAACTTAATTAAAATCTATGATTCTATTTTTTCGTCTAAATATGTTTTTAGCGGATACTTTTATCATTGTATGGAATCTTTGCTGCCTACACATATTGGACCCACACAAACACCATTTAATGAAGTTGTTTCATTCCCTAATCCCTCACGCGCCAAAACCACTATCCTAGAAGGGTATTTTTGTCGTTTCATTAATACCACATGTATACTCACCTAAATACAATTTCTAAAGTGGTAGTTACTATATTTCCATTTTTGTTATGTATATTTACTTAATTCTCTCTTAAATTAATGGCTTAAACTATTACAAAAAAACATAAAGACTTCACTCAAGTTTTGAACAATGTTTAAGTTTGTTTCTCATTAATGGTAAGATGCTAAGACGTTGAACAAAAAAAATTCCCTACGCGTCTCATTCTCGGGTTTTGTGCCCTTTTTGTTTTTTTTGGTCCAAAAAGATATAAAAATATGAAACTATTACAGAAAAAATGAAAAGCCATGAGCATTAACAAAATCAGGACAACTAACAAAATTATAAAAACCTAACGATAAATCTAGAGCATAGTTTAATAGCTCATCCACAAGACTATTAATTTCTTTATACCCAGAAAAAATTTCGATAATCCAATCATTTGAAATATAATTATAGCACAATTATATTAGAAAAAAAAGGATGCAAATCACTTATCCCCTACAATATCCATATCTCAAGCCACTAAAGATAATAATAGACACCCCAAAAACTCTGCTAAATCATATAAAAAACAAATAATCGTTAGTATTACTATATTTCATGGTAACTACAATTTTAAGATTACAGGAGAGTATATTTTTAAATTGAATTTGGCCGACAATTCTTTCAGAATAATAATTGTAGTTACCATGAATAATAGTAATAATAATTGTAGGAAACACAGGCTATATATTTACTATTTCGAAAAAACGGTGAAACTAATACCAAACTTATGTGTTTTTGCCATTTTAAAATCGAATATCTTTCTCTCCAAAATAACTACAAATTTTATGTTGTCTACGCCAATTCACCGTTAGTCAACTTAACCAACGTTAAACATTATAAGTTAATTTAAACGGACTGTTAATATGAATGAAACTTAGCGTTTTAGCTCCTAAAAATTGAAATCCCTAAAAATTCAGCCACAATTTATTTTCTCCCTTTCGCCCTTGCTTCGATTTCTTTGATTTTTGTTTTCGATTTTGGCTTGAGTTGCAAAGAATACTAAGTGATTCGCATCTCTTCTATCAATCTTCGGAATTAAGCTCTCTTTCTAATTTCACTTCGATTTGTATTTCTCCGTCAATCTCAGGGAGTTATCAGATGTATGCAGGCGAAGCAGAGATCATAACAATGTCTCGAGAGGACATCTTGCGGTCTATGTGGGGGAAGAGATGCAAAGGTTTGTGATACAACAAATTATCTTGAATACCCAGAATTTAAGACTTTGAGGATTGAAGAACAACACTCTCAATCACACTCACAATTCTTTGGATGATCGCTTGAGCTTTTAAAGAAAGAAAGACACGAGAGTTTGATTACCCAGAAATTGAATCTGGCAAATACACTATCAAGCTCCATTACTGAGTGTTTACAATCCAAGAGAAAAGCCAATAACACAGAATTGAAGATTACAAGAAGACGAGAAGAGAAGATGATAAAGCTTTAGAGAATAAGAAAGATGATCTTGATGCTCTCTTCTCTCTATCTCTCTCTCACGACAATTCTCTGCCCTTCGTAACTCTGATTCCTCTGCATCTTGTTAATGAGGTTTATTAAATGTAACAAAACCACATAACCGGATCGGTTATAAATTCGCTTCAATTGTACCTCAGTCCTTCAACTTGGATGAATTTTACCGATGCTTAACAATTCTCTGAAACCTTTGTATCTGCAGCTTAGAGCTTATGGAACTTCAGCGACGAAAGCGGCTGAGGCATCAGTCAACAACGCTGCCTCGGAGGTGAAGAGTGCTCTGTTTCAAAGGAGAGAGACAAGAGAGATAACAAAGATGAATTAAAATCGGAGGTGAAGAGTCCTCTGTTCCAAATCGAAATGGATAACAGAGATGAATAATGGATAGAGATTAATCGAAATCGAACAAAAATTAGGGGTTTGATTCAAACTGATATCAAAATTGAGATAAAAAGAAAGAAACTGGGGATGACTTATAGTCTTTGGATGGTCCTTCTTCGTCTTCTCTTTCTACCACATGAGCTTTAAACGTATTTCGAATTCGAGCTTCAACCAGATATGTGCTTCGATCTTCAATCGAATTTGTGCATCGAGGTTTGTTTTGACTTGAGTAGCTTCTGGGAGTTCGCATAACATCCTTCTTTATTCAAGGGATCTTCGATTATAAGGTTTGATAATGGTAAGAGAAGCATATTTGAGGTTCGATTTTCTGTTTGAAATTGAACAGAAATTAGAGAAGAGGGAAAGAGAGATGTCGACTTTGTTCTCTCAATTTAAGGGTTTAGGTTTAGCTGATATCAAAACGCCGATTTCATTTAGCCAAACTAACGGTCCGTTTAGATGTTTAACATTGATTAAGTTTGACTAACCGTGATACTGATTTGAGGTGGTTTATAAATTTTTTGGAGAGAAGAAATTCAACTTTAAAATGACCAAAACAAGTAATATGGTATTAATTTGACCGTTTTCTCTTACTATTTTTAATAATCTTATGTGATAATTACTCAGAGAATAGTATACATGAGGATAATACATGTTAAGCAAGATAACACACACTTTGTCCAAGACTTTTATTTTCCCTGATAATTTGATTTAATTTGAGATCGAAGAAGTTATATTTTACACATTACAATGACAGACTTGACAGTCAAAGGGACTACCATGTACCTGACATTGATTTCTTTTATCACCTGACAATTAAATGACTAGATCTTTCTAATTTATGATGCCTCATAATGTTTGCAAATCTAGACAAAAAAATCCTATCGTAAAATTCAATAAAAGTAAAGTTCACATTATAAAAATAACATAAATTGTTGGGGACAAAAATGCCAAAATTTTTTCCAATAAGGTGGTAGATATCCAGTTAATAATTTTGGTATAAATGTTAGACATTTCTCCACTACAGAATATAGATTAAAAAGAATTTTAAGTTGGATTTTAGGTTATATATTTAGACATTGTCCATCTAATTCATGACAAATAAAAATAACATAAATCATCTTTCTAAAATATTGTCGCAAATTAATTTTTGTCAAAAATTAATGACCAAATAATTATGGTCCATTAGTGTTGGAGGTGGATCTGAGATCCTACTTCGATCCACAGAAAACAATAACCAAACACGCTAAATGTCCAACTCGGGAGAAATGCTTAAAGTCACAACTCGGACATTCGGCTTATGTCGGAAGAATTCTTTCTCGGAAGCGTAACGAAGCTTGAAAGAAATCGGACGTCACGTCATCAAACGAAGAAATGAAAATTTTCCTATTCCGAAATGGAAAATTTTCGGAGATTTAGCAAAGAATCTTCTAGATAAGACAAAATCCATCGATATGTATATTTTCCTTATCTCAATCTATTTGTAACCGCCTTTATGCTCTATAAATAGAGGAGAGAATCCCCCAAGAAAAAGGGGACACTTTTACGTGAACAAGAATTAGTAAGAGCAACTCGTCTAAACATTCATTCTGCAAAGTACTCTTACTATTTGAATCTCGAAGGATCCTTGCCCAGTCTTCTTCACCCTTATTCAGAAATTGGTTTAACCCCTTGTGCTAAACCAGGTTTCAACAGTTGGCGCCGTATGTGGGGAAGACATTGAAAGAATCCAAAACTTAGGAGCAAAGAGGATCTACACGGAAAGAATGGCCGAAAAAGAAATCGCCATCAATTCGCTAGATCGAAGAGAAGCAAATCTCGAAGAGAATAACAGTGATCCACCAATTGGGTCACCTTTGAACTCGATACATACACAAGGAGAAGATCGTATTAACTCTCAAGAACGAACAGAACTTCCCGGCCCACCTCCAGGACCAACTTCAATTTAAAACATCTTATGTAATATGATTGCACAATATGAAGCTTACGACAAGCGAAACTCGGAGAGACTCGATATAATAGAGTCTCGACTAAATGGGGAAAGCTCTCCAGCAGTAGCAAACAACCGGGTCGATGAAGGAGTAATCGCGAGTGTCCAGTGGAACCTGTTTGGCGAGATGCCAAGTCCGAATACAGCCAATGTAGTCAGACAAGAACAACTTGAAACTCAGCCAACGCTAAGGCAACCAGGGCCAACAATGATGGACGCAGCAGTAGTGTACAAGATGATGGAAGACATGAGGTCGCAATTCCATCAAGCGACAAGTTTGGGGCCAGAGATCAGAAGAATCTTGGCACAAGCCCGAAACTCGCCTTTCGCCACAAGGCTAAAAAGGGTCTCGATCAGAAGAGATTAAAGAATCTAATGTCCCTTATACGACGGGACAACCAACCCAATTCAGTTTATGAGCGCCTTCAACGTCATGATGAATGGAGTAAACTATAATCTAGAGCAAGAAGATGCGGCATATTGCCAGCTATTTGCTAAGAACCTAACCGGTGATGCTCTGACTTGGTTTACCAAGTTACCGGCGGGATCAGTCCACAACTTCACTCAACTCGCCAAACTCTTTAAGAAGCAATATGCTCTATTCGTCAATCAAGATACCTCGACCGCCGAATTGAGGTCCTTAAGACAAGGATTCAATGAATCCCTTAAGTCGTATCTCGGACGATTTAAGAAGATCCTGACCAAGGCCAAAGTCAACACGATATGGCAATTGAAGCTTTACACTAGAATGGTCACAGACAAGGCCCTACTGAGAGATATATTCATCAACAGACCAAATACCATCTCCGACGCTCTATGCGGAGCATTGCACAACGCGGAATATATGGAGGAAAAGCAAATCTTCTCCAAAATCCAGAGAACCCACAAAGACACTGGGTCTAGAGAAGCGAAGGACGAACACCAAGAGCCAAGGCAGCACAACTACAAGGGAAAATACAACTCGGCTAATAATTTTCAAGTTGGAGAAGGAGAAAACCCGACAAGAAGAAAACCATTCAACAACACGTACAACATAAATGAGTATTGTGCTTTCCACAACAGAACGGGCCATGCCATGTTAAGATGCAAACAGTTGCAAGAAAAGCTTGCTCAGAAGTGTAGTAAAGGAGAAGTTAAATTTTCGGAAGAGGAGGCCTAAAGATTCAAAGCTTAAAAACGAAAAGAGGTCGAGTTGCGAGAAGCAGCAAGCAAAGCAGTAGGCCAAACAGGAGAAAATAAAGATAACTCAAAGTGGCAAAAACAAGGTGAAGAGGTCGAAGATGCCGATCCCGCAAGGGTAGATGTCCCGGTAATCATGGGAGGATTACAATTCTGTGATGATACAATACGATTAATCAAACGATACGAAAGAATGGTTGTTGCGGCAGTCAACCTTGAACCAGGAGACGAACACTTTGGAACGATGGATTCAGAAATACTTTCATGGCCAAAGACGTAGAAGGAGTAACCTTCCCACATAATGACCTTCTAGTCGTAAAATTACGAGTAGCAGATTGCGATGTGCCTCGAATCCTCATTGACACTAGAGGCTCAGTTGATTTGATTTTCAAAGAGACACTGGAGAAGATGTCACTTCTGGATCTTCGAATTAAACCAGTGGAAAGAACATTAACCGCGTTCAATGGAAGTACGATCAATGCAATAGGAACTATTAAGATAGCAGTCCGAGTTGCCTGAATAACAAGATGGGTCAAATTCTTGGTGGTAGACAAACCGCCGATTTACAACATAATCCTTGGAATGCTTTGGATTCATTCGATGCAGGCAATACCGTCAACTTATCACCAATGTGTAAAAATCCCAACGAGTAAAGGTTATGATCACGACAACTATTAAGAAGAAAGCACTGTCAGAACCTCCAGGTCCGGAAAATCCAGACCAATCAAGTGTCGAACTCGTCAACATTGACTTGAACGACTCTTCTAAGTTTGTGAACATCGATATCAATTTAAGCAAACAAATTCGGGAAAAGTTGATCCAGCTCCTGGAACAGAATGTGACGACATTCGCATGGACAATCAAAGACATGCCAGGAATTGATCCAAAAATAGCAAGTCATAGGCTCAATGTTGATCCGATATATAAACCCATTAAGCGAAAAGAAGGAAACTCGGGCCAGAAAGAACTAAGACAGTAATTAACGAGGTCAAGAAATTGACTAAAGCCGGATCAATTGTCAAGGTCCAATATCCAGACTGGTTAGCCAATCCCGTGGTCATTCCCAAGAAGAATGGGAAGTGGCGAGTATGTGTGGACTTTACGGATCTGAACAAAGCTTGCCCAAAGGATAGTTTTCCACTCCCAAACATCGATCGAATCATTGAAGCAACTACAGGGAATGAACTTCTATCATTCATGGATGCGTTCTCGAGATATAATCAAATCCGAATGCATCCAGAAGAAATGGAGAAATCGTCTTTCATAACGGAAAGAAGTACATATTGTTACAGAGTAATGTCGTTCGGCGTGAAGAATGCAAGAGCAACTTACTAACGCTTAGTTAATAAGATGTTTGCAGAGCAGCTCGGACACACAATGGAAGTCTATATTGACAACATGCTAGTCAAGTTGTTAAAAGCGGAAGATCATGTCGATCACCTGGCGAGATGCTTCAAGACATTGAACAAATATCAGA
This sequence comes from Lepidium africanum, assembly GCA_900406405.1. Lineage (NCBI taxonomy): Eukaryota > Viridiplantae > Streptophyta > Magnoliopsida > Brassicales > Brassicaceae > Lepidium > Lepidium africanum. Next base: position 13,757 of record OVAX01003297.1, read on the forward strand.
TGAAGTTAAATCCAGCAAAGTGCACTTTCAGAGTGACTTCGGGAGAATTCTTAGGATACATCATTACACAGAGAAGGATTGAAGCAAACCTGAAACAAATAAAGTCAATCCAAGAATTACCTTCTCCGAAAAACAAAAGAAAAGTTCAAAGGCTAATTGGATGAATTACGGCCTTAAATCGGTTCATCTCGCGTTCAACAGATAAGTGCCTCTCGTTCTACAGCTTATTACGAGGAAATAAGGAGTTCAACTAGGACGAAAAATGTGAGAATGCTTTTTCCGAGTTGAAAGAGTATCTATCAACACCATTCCTGCCAAACCGGAAATGGAGAACAGTTGTATCTCTACATAGTAGTCTCATCTTCAGCAGTAAGCAGCGTGCTAGTCAGAGACGATAGAGGAACCCAGTATCTGATATTCTACACTAGCAAATCTTTGGATGGAGCCGAATCAAGATATCTGACTACCGAGAAGCTCGTATTTGCAGTAGTAACTTCGACAAGAAATCTTCGCCCCTACTTCCAGTCACATACTATCATAGTATTGACAAACCATCCACTATGGACTATCCTTTATAGTCCAAATCAATCCGAAAGATTAACCAAGTGAGCCATAGAGTTAAGCGAGTATGATATCAAATATAAAGGGAGGACAAATGCAAAATCCAAAGTCTTAGCCAACTTCTTAATTGAGTTGGCACTGGAGTTGGAGCAGTCGGGTCTGGAAAGAGCAAATAAAACTTGGAAGATATACGTGGAGGGATTGTCTTCACAACACGGATCTGGGGTCGGAATTCGACTCGAAACACTGACAGGAGAAATATTGGAACAATCTTTCCAACTTGCTTTTCCAGCATCAAACAATGAAGCTGAATACGAGGCGCTCATAGCAAGAGTCAGATTGGCGAAAGAAGTAGGAGCCACCAAAACATAATGTTGCTGCGACTCACAACTCGTGGTGAATCAAGTGAACGGAGGCCATAACACAAAGAACGGTAGAGTGGAAGCATATTTTAAAGTTGTCAAAGAATTGACAAAAGATGTCAAGTTGCAAGTAAAAAAAATTGCCCGATCAGAAAACACACCAGCCAATGCATTAACATCTTTAGCATCCACAATAGATCTAGTTCAAAGGGAGGATCATCCCAGTGGAAAACATCGAACGTCCAGGCATCACGTTACCAAAAGGAGACGATGAGCTCGTAATGGCAATCACCGACAATGCTTATGATGTCGATATCGTAGACGCAGAACAAGAAAGTGAGCTGAAGGTTGATTGGAGAGATGAGATACTTGATTACATAACAAATGGAAAAACCCGAGCAGACAGATGGGCAGCACGTCGGCTAAAAGCTAAATGTGCTTCTTATGCCCAACTAAACGAAAACTGTTTCGCCAAAGTGCAAATGGAACCCTCCTAACTTGCACTCATGGAGATGAAGTGAATGAAATCATAAAGAAAACACATGATGAAGCCGGTGGGAACCATAACGGCGGAAGAACACTCGTGCACAAAATCCAAACTCTGGGATATTTTTGGCCAACGATGGCAAAAGATTGTGCAGATTACGTGATAAAGTGCGATAAATGCTAGAGACATGCACATATTATCCACGCCCCAACCAAAGAATTACCATCGGCAGTAATGCCATATCCATTTATGAGATGGGCAATGGATATAGTCGTACCATTACCAGCATCTCGATAAAAGCTCTTCATGCTAATAATGACTGACTACTTCTCGAAGTGGGTAGAAGCCGAGTCTTTTTCTGACATCAAAGACAAAGACGTAGTGAAGTTCGTATGGAAGAACATAATATGTCGACATGGACTTCCTTATGAGATCGTAATAGACAATGGATCTCAATTCATCTTGGCGAAATTCACTAACTTTTGCTCCAAGTGGAATATTCGAGTTAATAAGTCTACTCCAAGGAATCCACAAGGAAACAGACAGGCGGAAGCCACGAATAAGCAGATAATAGAAGGAATCAAGAAAAGACTGACAGAAAAGAAAGGAAATGGGCATCCGAATTGGATGGAGTGCTATGGTCACATCGTACAACTCCGAGACGTCTAACATGACAGACCCCCTTTTCCTTATCTCACGGGATAGAAGCACTAGCCCCGGCAAAAGTGGTTGTCCCAACCTTGCGCCGAGAACATCTCCCTAAACGTGAAGACTCCAATAGTCAAGCAATGGAACAAAGTATAGACGACTTGGAAGAAGCACGAGATGAAGCACTTCTCTGAGTTCAGAACTATTAGCAACAAGCAACAAAGTATTAGACCAGAAAAGTTTGAGGACGACACTTTTTAGTTGGGTACTTGGTTCCCCGAAAAGTATTTGAAAACACCGCAGAACCTAATGCTGGAAAATTGGGCGCCAACTGGGAAGGACTGTACATAATTTGTGAAGTCGTAAAACCAGAAGTCTACGCTACGGTCACATCGTACAACAATAGAAAGCAAGATGATTCCATGTAGTTGGAATTCAATCAATCTCAGGAAGTACTACTACTCACGACTTGCCTACTCAGCAATCTCGATGCGCTAAAGTGCATCTCCAAAAAAAAAAAAAAAAAAAAAAGGCAAAACAACAACAAATAAATCATGTAATCAGAACTACGTCTTGGCTTGATTCCTGTGGGGTACGTCCCCTTTTTAGGTCTTAAAAAAAAAGAGGGGAGGGGCCGAGACCCTTACTATAAAATGGAGCCGAGTCTTAAAATCTTACCGAGCTTGAAATCTCGAAAAAATTTCACAAAATCTTCAAAAAGAAAAAAAAAAGAAAAAGGGTTACACCCTAACTCTCATTACGAAGCAGTGTCTTAAATCCTCTCGCACAAAGTCGAGTCTTAAAACCTCGCCGAGACAAAATTCTCGAAAATAATAGAGTTATAAGTTCGAAACTCCACTAAACCGAGATCAAACTCTCGTGACAAAACTTTGACAAAGCAGAATCACTAACATACAGAAACGAGTCTCAAAATCTCGTTGGATCTTAAAATCCCACTCTTAATTGCCGAATCAAATAGATTTGCCGAGACGTAATTCTCGAAAATAATATACTCAAGTCGAAATCCCGTCCAATACCGAGATCAATTTCTCACCAGATCAACTTTCATAAGATGGTACTCATTGTCGAATGGCCGAAGCAACGGACAAAAACTCAAAAGGGAAGAACATCTTTTTCTTTTCAGACATTTCAAAAATTTTATTCAAGAAAAATAAAGTGAGACATTGTGAAGGTTATTTCCGAAATCAAATTCTTACAACACTTAAACTGAGTCTTAAAATCTCAGCTTTAAAAGCGCCAAAGAGTGAAACTCCCTCTTTAACAATCGGGATCGAACTCTCAAGCTTGGGGGGGGGGAGAGAGAACTTAGCTTAACGCGTAACAAGAAAAGATCTCGGGGATAAATTTTCATAATTCTTCAGACATTCCCGCCCGGATTAGCACAGGATCTCTCCCGTTGGAGCATAACGCTATTAAGGCAGGAAATGGACTACAAAAAGGAAATTCCTTAGTTAGAAGGAATAAATACAATACTTTCTAAGGAAGTCGTAAGAAGCGTTACCCGACACAGCAAGTACATGACTTCTTCGTATTCCTCCTGATTCTCCATTTGGTCTAGAGAAGGGACGAGTTCAAGTTTCGTCCTGATTTGATGCATTAAGTCGGCACACTCCGTCTGAGACTCTAAAATTGGAGTGGTCATGAACAAATCATAAGTCGGGAATTCTCCTACTCCTCCCGCGAGAAGCACCAGCAGTCCAGAGTGAGTCACCACTCAAGGAGACGAAGTCGTCGAAGGCTCTACACTTGCCCTTTTTGGAGGGCGCGCAGAACCACGACCAGAAGACGGAGGGACCTCAGCAATGTCCCTTGGAATCAGAGCAGTAGTAGGGCGAGTAGCCCTATCAGAAGAACGAGTGTTGATCCCATCTAAAGCAGCGTTAATAGTTTAAAATCATCAAGACCCATTGTTAAAGGATTTAGAAGTTTTTGAAGTCGGAAAAAGATTCAAGGAAAAGTCATAGTAATTCAGTAGAAGACTTAAAAAAAAACGGATGAGTGGTAAAAGGCAAGGATAGTGCGGTATTTATAGAAATTTACCGGAAGCTAAAAAGACGTCAAACGGTAATAATGACTCAGCAGGTGAAAATCGAGGAAACTGTTTCGACTACCCCAATCACAAAATGACACGTGGATCGAAGGTTCCAGAAGCAGGTAACTTACCGACTCAGAAATTCAGACTTGAATTTTCTGAGTCTGGGGGAAAATTATTGGAGGTGGATCCGAGATCCTACTTCGATCCACAGAAAACAATAACCAAACACGCTAAATGTCCAACTCGGGAGAAATGCCTAAAGTCACAACTCGGACATTCGGCTTATGTCGGAAGAATTCTTTCTCTGAAGTGTAACGAAGTTTGAAAGAAATCGGACGTCACGTCATCAAACGAAGAAATGAAAATTTTCATATTCCAAAATGGAAAATTTCCGGAGATTTAGCAAAGAATCTTCTAGATAAGACAAAATCCATCGATATGTATATTTTCCTTATCTCAATCTATTTGTAACCGCCTCTATGCTCTATAAATAGAGGAGAGAATCCCCCAAGAAAAAGGGGACACTTTTACGTGAACAAGAATTAGTAAGAGCAACTCGTCTAAACATTCATTCTGCAAAGTACTCTTACTCTTTGAATCTTGAAGGATCCTTGCCCAGTCTTCTTCACCCTTATTCAGAAATTGGTTTAACCCCTTGTGCTAAACCAGGTTTCAACAATTAGGTTAAGATAGAGGTTTTCTTTTTGGTATGATCTATTATTTCATTAATAGATTACGTGCAGAAAAAAACAATCAAAATTCAAATCACCCAGCAATGGAAACCAACTCTGTATTGTACAGTCACATAATATATTGAATAGATGCCTAACTAAAATGCCCCTATCCACTGTGTCACTGTATATTAATACATTTTAACGTTTCCTTGATTAACGCACCGCAATCATCCGTTCTGGTCAGAGCTAGTTCGTCAGTTGTTAGCATCCTATGATATTCACATAGCCGCCGATCTTCATGCTCTAGTCCATGTTTATCTCTTTACATTCCTTCATTGTGGAGCACTTTACTCGATGACAGTTAAAGATATCTGCAGGATTTACCGGTTCAGAGAATTCGCAGAGGGACGTTTGCCATCACAAGACGGTCATTCCAATTTAGCACAGTGGCACATTTTAGCAGACGACAGATTTCAAGGTCGTGTGTCGAAGCTCACACACATTAGGAACCCAACGGTTCGGATGGTAGCGAAGATCATGGGTTCTACCATTTTTGGTAAGGAGGAGATAGGAGTAGTGGCGAAGGCCGAGCTGGAGCTGCTTCATCACGCTATAGCTCCTGCAGTTCCAGACCTTTACGATGACTTGTCTCCATCTTAGCATACGACTCTCGACATCAACTAGAGATATCAGCAGGATTTACGGGTTCAGAGAGTTCGGAGAGGGATGTTTGCCATAACAGGACGGTCATACCAATTTTGCACTGTGGTACATTTTGGCAGACGACATATTTCAAGGTCGTGCGTCGAAGCTCACACACATTAGGAACCCATCGGTTCTGATGGTAGTGAAGATCATGGGTTCTACCATTTTTGGTACGGAGGACAGAGGAGTAGTGACGAAGGCCGAGCTAGAGCTGCTTCATCACGCTATAGCTCCTGCAGTTCCAGACCTCTACCGTGACTTGTCTCCGTCTCAGCATACGACTCTCGACATCAACTGGAGATATGTGCTCGCCAAGCTGCTCACAGAGTGACTCTTCCGAGGATCACCAAGCTCACCACTAAAGGAGACGATAGGCAGTCTTCTCACTCTGATCTTTATGTATCACAGGTTGGATCTTGGTAACACTTAGAAGATCGAGAGGATCGACTACATGTATGACAGGGTCTTGGCCTTCTTCACCTACCTCACGGCAAAGACGAAGTGGAGATACTATGCTCGGGACTGGCAGCCCTGTTGGTGCAAGCTTCCAGCACCAGAGATCACCTCAGTCACTTGTCGTTCCAATGTGCTTTCCTAGCTACATATCACCAATCACAAGATTACAGAGAAAGAGGAGCCTCGTGGTCCGACACACCGCACTGTTTCTCGTAGATATTAGGATGTACCAGACTCCACTCATCATGCACCTACACAGCCTCAGTCTATGCCTGCCACTGCAAAATAGACACTTGAGCACATCATTCCAGAGTACAGTGAAGAGTATGATCTTTCTCCTTTCTCTGATGACTTTACTGAAAGGGAGTATAGGCACTGGCAATATGAGAATGAGAGGAGGAAGCACTCTATGAGGAGATGTCTATGGCATGTACTTAGGAAGATCAAGATACATGTTCCTTTCTGCATTGGCGATCCTTCAGGGAGTCGAGCTACAGAGACGAGATCCCATGTTTTGGTTTCATCAAACTCCACATCTCTTGATACTTTAACCTTCTCGTTTTCCAGAATAAAAACTCTATAACCCTTTGATTGACTACTGTAGCCAACAAAGATCCCACACCTTGACTTAGCGTCTAGTTTTCTTCTCTTTTGATCGGCAATATGAACATAACACACGCTTCCAAACGTCTTCAAATGTGATACGTTGGGTTTGTGTCCACTCCATTTCTCCATAGGAGTTGTGTCATTCTCGATTGCCTTGGATGGGATACGGTTTTGAATGTAGGCTGCTGTGTATACGGTTTCTGCCCAAAACTTGAGTGGTAAGCCTTGTTCGACAAGCATAGATCTCGCCATTCGGAAACTTCCCTTCAGGGAGTCGAGCTACAGAGACGAGATCCAGCTAGCTTCAGTCAGTGCTCTGCAGTCTGAAAAATTAGCATATTCAAGATGTTTCATTTTATAGATGTTTACAGATACACGTACTAAATTGTTGCAGTTCCTCATATTAATCCACTCGAGCTTAGTGAAGTTCTCTATCCACCACAGTGTTGTATTTCCTCCTAGTGGAGATATATTTATATATATATAAGTGGGTGTGCTGAGAGAGGGTGGTGGTAAGAGAGAGAGAACTGTTGGACCATAATCATATCTCGTATAGATTAGGATTAATTTACATAAGTTAGTTTTTATA
>OVAX01003298.1:0-20894 GCA_900406405.1 Lepidium africanum
TCAGATCGACGGCGGCTCCACACCAACACTCCTTCGGAATTCCAGCAACGAACCTTTCTCTATTCCGATCAGAGGATGAGCCAGTAGAAGCTCCTGCTGTCAGATTACTCATCACGAAACCAACATAAGAACTCGCTACCTTCGGATTTTGAAATCTATAACTGAGAAAATCAGAGAAGACGACAACGATTTAGACGAAATCGTATTCGGGTCCTCTTTTATCTGGGTCGGGTATAAATTGGGTTTATAATACCGATTTTTGGTCTGCAGTTGGTTTCGGAATGGTTCAAAAGATAAACCACGCAAAATCAATTAGGGGGATATATGTTTCCAACTTCTGAACAATGGGGAAATAAGAATTGAACTTTGTGAAATCCGGATTTAAACAGAGGCTCAAAGTTCGTGGGGAAATAGTTTGATAAGAAAATTTGTGGGGGAGGGGGGGAAATAGGCTAAAAACCCAAATAGTAATGACAATACTCCGAAGAAACAAAAATAAAAGCATCATTCATTTGAACAATTCATAATTCATTATCTCATATAAAAATTATATTCACTCTCGGTGTTTCGTATACATAAAGAGTTTAGACATGTAAACTCTCTTATAACATTCATGTTGATCATATCTTGGAGGCATCAGCTGTGAACCTACGGTTGAGTGCAATAGCAGCTTTTGAACCATTTGGACGGCCGAGATGCTTGCTTATGAAATCTCCAGCAGCTATAAGCTTTCCCAAGTCGACATTTGTTTGGACGCCTAAACCGTTCAACATGTAAACCACATCTTCAGTAGCTACATTACCTGAAGCTCCTTTTGCATATGGACATCCACCTAATCCAGCGATTGATGAGTCTACTATGCTTATACCCATCTGTTTTGTGTTCCCCAACACATGTTAAAATTAATTAATGAAGAAGTTATATGTAATCATATTTTCTTCTTTTAGTGTTTGGCTTACTTGGAGAGACACTAATATGTTTGCAAGAGCTTGGCCATAAGTGTCGTGGAAATGAACAGCCAGCTTATCCGTTGGCACAACTTCCATCACGGCTTCAAGCATCGGAACCACAGAACCTAATTTGTAAGAATATAATCTGTAATACTAGTTTTTTTTTTTCAATTCATTAAACAGAGAATTGATTATTGAGAGATTCACAACTCTCAATCAAAGGCATTTGCCCCAAAGCAATTTGCCCAGACATTTCTCATAAACCCAGTCCTCACTAACTGCTCTCCTAGCAAGTCACAACAGCTTAATCAGCTGCATACAGCCCTAGGCTAGGTAGTAGACTTATGATTATAGTTGAGTCAAATTTTATCACTTATATACACAGTGCAAGTGAGTAATAGAATGCAAGATTTGCACTGAAGAAATTACCAGGAGTGCCGACTCCAATTGTATCACCCAAAGAAATCTCAAAGCAGCCCATGTTATAGAGCTCTTTCACAACATAAGCTACTTTTGAGGGTGGAACGGCTCCCTCAACTGGACACCCCACAACACAAGATACGTACCTGCAAAAGTGGCATTGGAAATTAATCATAGTCATTAATTAGAACCAAATTTGACTGCTATAAGTATTATATATAAAAATGGAAAGTTGGATAAGAGGTTGATTCTACACATATAAAATTCAATGGGTCAATAATATAGACATTAAACCAGAACTGAACTTATTGAATCAAGCTTGATGATAAACGAAGTTCAGAGAATATAAATAGTTCTATGATCCATATTTTGTAAAAAAAAAAATAGTATGCAATACACGCGCTAGGATAAAATTATCACACCTAACGATTAAAATTTTGCCAAACATGATCCACTGGTCACTCAAATTTATGTTCATCGAAGCATTTACAATAAGAGAAGGTGATGAACCATCATACGTTTGGATAGCAAGAAACCATAATAATATAATTGGGTTAAACAACTTAAAGATGTTATCCTCACCAGCACAGAAGTTTAAAAATTATTAATTAGGCAAAATTAGCATTATATTTTTGCGCCATTCTTGATAGATACCATTGTGGAGGAACAGATTATGTCAAAATCAAGACAGAATTTAGAGAAACATACCCACGGACAGGAACTGAATGCTCCTTCGCAGCAGTTGTAACAGCACGATATCTTGAGAGACTCTCTTCGATAGTACAGTTAACGTTTGACAAGCAGAATGACTCTGAAGCTGATGCAAAGATTGCAACTTCTTTAGCACCTGCAGATACAGCCGCTTCAAAACCCTAAAAAGAAACGATACACACTTTATATTTGGTGTTTATAAGTAATAAAATAAGTTTTGTCTGGAGAGCCTTAAGAGATAAATAATACACACTTTTAGATTTGGTGTTAAAACCGGTAATCGAGCTCCATCTAGAGTATTTATTGCGCCCATTACATCCTTTGCATCTGCAAGCTACAAGGCAATATAGTATAAATTTCTGTTTAGAAAAAATAGTTTCAGCAAAATGGTACCATACTTCCTCTACTTGGAAAATGGTTTCTCCATTGTTTTGCCTATTAAGCAATTTGAATGTCATCTAGCAAGAACTATAGATAAATGTACCCACACACAAGACTATAAAGCAAGAAATAAAGTTTTTTTCAAGTTCCGGCTAATGCTCAGGTAAATTATTGTTCCATTTTGTGTGATAAGACACTGTTTTACCGGTTTTTTTTTTTCTCAAATCAGGTTCTAACACACTCTTAGTCAGACGCAAATCTCAACCCAAACAAACTAACTAACTATATAGCTGCATATTGGAAACAATTTAGATGAAGCTATTTCTACGAAGGAACTTCCAATTTATGAGAAATTTAGAAAAATCTGTCTACAGTAATAAAAAGAAAAAATATCCAACATGGTCACTCTACATGTTTAATTACAGAACATATGAAAGTTCAGGAAAGTTGTAATTACCTGGGGAACCCATTTTGGTGATACAAAACTTGTAGCCTCGACCACAGGCAATCCAGAAGAAACCAACCTCTGAATTAGTTCCACCTTTACAGATGTGGGTACCATATTTTTCTCATTCTGCAAGCCATCCCTTGGACCAACTTCTACAATCTTCACAAACTTTGGTATACCACTAGAGATCTGAATTTCATACAGAAAAAAAGAAGCAAGAGAATGAAATTGGTTGTTGTGTTATGCTGAGATATTATATTTACAAATGCTTGCAAATAATGTTACATGTACAGACAAGGTAAAAAAAAGGATATATAGCTATGTCTTATGCAGAGGCAGCAAAAACGATTTTCCACCATCAAGAATATTACCTTGTTACTTGAATATGGTATGTCATTCTCATTACGAAATGTGCTATACTTATGCTCCTGTAAATATTTGGATTCCCATAACTTCCCACAAACTGTAGATCTCCTTACTGTAGTTGGCATATTCCGAAGCAGCTGTTGTTCTCCTTCAGATACTTTTCTAGTATGCCTTCTCCACGGAAAGGACTCTTTACCGAAGCATTTGTCATCATCATCACTGTAAATTTAACAGTACAAAAAATGAAAGATTAAGATACATGCCTGACACAAACTAAAACCAGTTTTTATAAAGAATGGAAGATGCTCAGCTTAGATCTGATTCAAAACTATTAAAAGGAAACCCAACTCACTTGCAACTGTTTGACGTGCTGCAATCTCTTCCCTCAATCCAGCGGTGTCCCATACCGACATCATCCCTGGGTCGACAAGAACCAGATGAAAATCTCTGAATTCTATCGATGGTGCTCATGCTTGGCAATTTGTCAAAGGCTAGCGGCTCCTCCAAACTCGACATGGTGATAGAGTGTGAGACTGGAATATAAGCATGATGCAAGTGAGTGTTGTGTGTTAAACTCTTGCACCATAAAGAATGGGCTCGTCTCGCCCCATTCCATAGCATTTCAGCAATAGTTTTGAGTTTCTGGAGAAATTGGTCAGGACCATTGCTCAAAATATTTTCCAATATACCACAAAAAGGGGTTTAACAAACAGTTTCCTTCAATTTTCCTTAAAAAAGTTCACACATATAATTAAGATTGGAACACTTGCAGCCCAATTTAAAAGATTATTCGATTTGTTAAATAATTGAACATTCTAAAAGTAATTAGATTGTTTTTCAAATCGATTAGAAAAGATCAAGACTCGAAGACAGACTCAGCAAATTATCTATCAATTTCAAAGCAAATCTCTACTTACAAGCCGTATTCGATAGAGTGCAACACGAATTTCACTAAAAGAATTACAATTAGAAGAGAATCGTGCTGTTAAAATCTCACTTTACCCTCGTGATCAGCCTTCACAATCTATTGAATTCGGTTTGAAAGAGAGAAAAAAGGAGAGGCCGAGATTTACCGATATCTCCGGAGGATTTGATGGAAAAGAGATCCGTTCTCCGATGACGTAAAGAAGACGCACAATGAAGGACGTTTGGTGAAGAAGGACGCGGCAAGTTTATCTCCTCCTCTAATTCTGGTTGGGAGGTCTGGAAGATGACTAACATTTAATTTAAGACCTCAATAAATAAATAATTAATTAAAAGAAATATATGTTTCTCGGAGAAAATAGTCTTTGTCGACTATTGACTGGACAACAAATTTTTAATATTTTTTTATTTCATAATAAAATATTAATCTATACTTATACCATTTAAAGTATATATGCAAGATTTAATTGCACCAAAAATTATATAATATCTATTGAATTCCACACATAATATACGAAATTTATCAAACTACACAAATTGCTGGATAATTATGGTTTTGTTCCAAACCAACAATTAATTACGATTTTAAATCATTAATTAACCAAACTTAAACCAATTTTAGACCCAACCAAATCTCAAATTGACAACATTTATTCTAACCCGCTCAGATTCGGTTGTCTATTTGAGATTTGGCCGGGTCTATGTTTAGTTAATTAATGGTTTAAAATCGTAACTAATTGTTGGTTTACAACAAAACCATAATTATCCAGCAATTTGTGCAATTGAATAGATTTTGTATACTATATGTGGAATTTAATAGTCATTGTTTCATTTTCGGTGCAATTAGACATTATATGTAAATTTTAGATGGAATTAGAAAGGGAGTTTAAGTATAGGTTGATTAGTTGTTATATTGAAATTTTGGGGTGGAAATAGACCGTCAACCCTTTATCGAAACTTCATTATTTATTTTAAATTCTGAAAATCAGCCTAAACAGACATTATGTCCTAATTATAGTGTAATGGATGCATTAGGCTGATATAATCATTTGTGAATTTTATTTTTTTGGGTCGAAAAAAGAGGAGAAAAGTCTTCCCAAAGCTTTATTCAAAAAAAAAAAAATCAAACACAAACGTTCCGGGCACAAGAAACCTCATCGATATCATCTGAAACTAAAGCAATAACATCATCTGGTGTTTTTGGCAACAAATGGAGCCCCATAGAAAACGAAAAAGCATAGTTAACTAACCCATCTGCTAGACGGTTAGCTTCCATATACACATGTGAAACACAGACTATCCAGTCCCTAGATGAAAAGTCATGACACAAACGTACCAGAAAAGACAAAGGGTAAGTATCCTCAATTCTTGTCTTCATAAACCTCACAACCAACTCCGAATCAACCTCGAGCTCAAGCTGGTCAATCTTCCAGTCCCACACAATATAGAGGTCATAGTACACACCCCAAAGTTCTACCAAAGATGCCAAACCCGAAGGTCTCAACCACGAGATTTGTCTCTCCACCCTCAAAGGTCGCACACACTCGCGTGAAACCACATGATTTGCAGCCACAATTTTTAACCCAAGACTCTTGACAAATTGCACACGATCCCGACACACATTACTCGAACCAAAAACATACTTTCATCGCCATTTCCAGCACCACCATGTTGTTACACTAAATAGATATGGCCATGGAAAATTATCAACAATATCAAGACTACGCAGATTAGTAAATAACCATTCATGTAAAGATATAGCAAAGAATAAATAACGCAGATGACATAGAACAAGGCGAGTCCAAAGTCCATGAGCCGCAAGGCAATCACGGAGGACATGTAAAATCGATTCATAACCTCGGCTACATACTTGACAAACTGCCAAAACACTCAAGTGATGACGCATACATTCCTTGTTGTCATCAAAGCGTGATTGGCAGTGAGCCAAAGGAAAGTTTGAATTCTTTCCGGTACCATCATTGTCCAAATTTGTTCTAAAATCATACCCATATTTGGGCGAGGAGGTTGTGTACTTTGAAACATTAAAGAATAGGCAAATTTAACAGAAAAATTGGCCATTCAAAGACCCAAGCCAAGATAAGCAATCTTTCGAGCCCATAAATTGATCTATCACGATAGGTAGTAGGCGTACCCAAACCGACTCAGAGATGAAAGTTTTGATTCTTAAGATATTCCAACCAGAATCAGCTGATCATAGATCACATGCGAGAACATTTAGTTCATTAGCTGGGAGAAAACCATCCGTAAATTCAAGTAAAGGCATCTCTGTTAACCACTTATCGGTCCAAAAGTGAATAGAGGAGCCATCACCAAGAGTCCAACGTATATGTAGAAGAACAACATCTTGAAGAAAACGCATGATACTTCTCCATATCGGTGACCACGTACAACTCGGAATACACCATGACATTGTACTATGAGAACGTAATTTATACTTATACATGACTACATTCGTCCATAACCCACCAACATCATTGATAAGCCGCCAACTCAGTTTCGTCACCAATGCTTTATTTATAGTCTCAGCTTTTCAAAGTCCTAAACCACCCTCACATTTGGGACGACAATCATTATCTCAGGAAACAAGACTCATTCTTCTCTGCTCCAATGTGCCCCCATAAAAGTTCCAAGAGAGCATATCAAGTTTATTAAGAGTTAATTTTGGGAGCATAATCGTACTCATAGTATGCAGATGTATAAAAGAAATAACCGCTTTAGTAAGTGTCAAACGTCCCATAAAACTGAGACATTTGCTTTTCCACCCTGTTAGTCGTGAGGATATACGTTCCAATGTCTCCCCAAAGGTGTCTTTGTTAATAGTCTTGTGGAGAACTGGAATACCGAGATACATACCAAGATCTTGAGTTGGTTGAATACCACTCTCTCTACTAATATCATGCATTAATTGGCGGCTAACATTTTCGGAGAATAAGATTTTGAACTTCTCCAGACTTACTCGTTGCCCAGACGACACATAGAACTGATCCAAAATGCCACAAATAATCTTGATTTGAATTACCGATGCCTCATCAAATATATTCAAGTCGTCAGCAAAACACATATGCGAAAGAAGCGGAACACCTTTAAAAAAAGTATGGGTTTCCACTGCTTCGCAGTGATAACAAGGTTTTTGAGCCAAGTTTATCAAATCCTTATAGTATATAAGGTCGTCGAACCAAAGTGAGCTACTAACATTCAGGGTATTGATGACTATCTGATTCAAGCAAAATCAAGTAATATTTGTGATTATGTCACAATCAGCTAAAAACATGAAAAACTAAGTTGGAAAAGGAACTGTCCTGAAGGGTGACTATCTAACTTGAAAATCAAAACTAAGCAGAAATGCAAAATAGAGTATCAAGACAGAAAACATAGTGCTTAGAAACAGAGAAATCAAACTAAAACAAAGCAACACAATGAATGCAATTAAGTAAGAAGGTGGGCTCATGAGGAGAATGAAGTCAACGAACTAAGCCTAATCCTGGGTTTTGGATTTCATCTAGCAACCTAAACAGGCAAGTTTCAGATCAGGATAATAAGTAAACAAGCCACTCTTGTGGTCATGAGATCTCAGCTGAAGGCGACCTAACCCAATCCCTAGGTGATCAGACGCTCAAACTGGCATGAAGAACCTATCCTAAACAACCAATTGATGCTTAGAACATCCAATCCCTTGGGCCAGAATACATCAAACCTAGATCGAACCTAAGCCTATCATATCATCAAACACCTTCCGGGTGAGATAGCTTACGAATCAGATTTCAAGTGATCAAGTTGAAATAGGCAATAAGAACAATTAATCTAGCAAAACATATGGCAGAATTCAAGCAATAAGATAAAAAAAACCCAGAATCAAGCCTAGATCTACTCCATCTCCTCACAAAACCCTAAATAGACTACTTACTATCCATGGATAGAAGAGCAACCTCTAACTTAGAAACATAAAGCATAATGAGAGACAGAAAATAAAGTTTGAAACGAAATCTACTAACTAAAAACGAGATTTAAGTCAGAACAAAGGTTTTCATGAAAGAAGTAAGGAACAATGAGACGAGACAAAGAGAGAATTCTTAGATTTAACCGAAAGTAGCAAAAAAAACTTCTCTCTGCGTTTTTCGCTTAACAAGGTATTTATAGGGCCCAAATACACGGAAACCCTAATCCAAGTCAAAAGATAAAAGTCGGTCAAATAAGTGAAGTTGCTCCATGTCGCTTCAGGGGTGAGTGGCGAGTACAGGGGTCGAGTCTACATAGTCCAGCTTCAGTAAATGCTCTAGGATGCTCAAACTCACCTGTGACTGGCGAGTCTGATTGGTGAGTTCTCCAAAAAGAATGTTTCTGGATTAGTATATATATGCTTCACTCGCCAGTACAAGTCGAGTTAGATAGGCGAGTCTGACAACTTAAGCTTGTGCAGTCTTCAGTTTTGAGGTCTTTGGCTCAAGCTCTTTAGTTCATGCCCATCTTGCAGTTTTCAAGCCAATTATGCTCCAAAATGCTCCATTTTGCTCCATCGTACCGGAGATGCTCCAAATGCTATGTACATGCCAAAATGATCCTAATGGAACTCTAAAATGCATAATATGTGATGAGAATGAATGCAAACATATGCAAACTATGAAGCTAAAATGGGTAAAATGCATGAATATCACGCAGCAACCGATTGGTCTACAAGATGACAAAGACAATCCATGCACATCACAAATAAATATGGAGAGAAAGTTATAAAGCAATGGAGAATGATTATAAGATAGAAACGGGAGATGAGAAACCACAACCTCATGCCATTTCAAACACATATGCGGGCAACAAAGTACTCTGTCAAGACGTTTTGCAATGTAGGTTTGCAGCGTATGACCCCTTTTCCATGTAAAGGGCTGACCACGAAAACCCATATCAATACAAGACATTGAGTTAATCCAATCACCAAAACCAAGAGAACTCGAAAACAAACCACCACTACCACCACTACGTTCATTAAGACGAACAATAATGTTGAAATCTCCACCTATCAAAAGTGGATCTGATATCAAAGCAATAATCGGACTCACCACTGACCACTACGTATATCAACTGAGGGAGCTGTGTAAACCAAAATAAAATGAATAGACTCTGATCCCGTCCCACGACAGCATGAATAATCTGAGTATCGGCTTCAACAATCGTTACATCACCAACACACGATCTCCAAAGAAGCCATAAACCACCACTTTTTCCAGTAGCATCAACCTGAAAGGACTAATCAAAACTAAGACCTGACAAATATCGCAAGCTCTATTCCCTCCCTCATGTGTCCCAAAAAAAGCCAAAATATCCACCGCGTATTTTTTCAAAATGTACCAAATGAAACGTCTGAAATTGGGTTTATTTGTCCCTTGGCAATTCCAAAAAAGACAATTCAACAATATCAAAGCTTTTCTAGAATGAAAATTACTGGGCAAACTGTTAAGCCCCATTCGAACCAGAAAATGGCTCACAAAACTTTTAGTAACTGATAACAAGGTTTTGCAACCTCTTTATGTTATCAAATCCTCGTAGTACTTGAGGTATCGAACCAAATAAGCGTGTTGCTAGCACTAAGGGTATTCTTAGGCTATCTAATTCAAGCGCAATCTAATCAAAGAGAGAAGATTCAAGCTGACAAAACAGAGTAGGCTTGAAACAGAGCATGAAACATAAAAACAAAGCAATGGAAAGGATCACAGAGCAACAACTACAATCGAAATGCAAGTGATTAAGCTAAGTTATAAACGAACTGAGGATGGGTCTTGAGGAGTAAGGTTCATCGATCTCAGCAGTCCTAGTGACTAATCACTTATCCAACAACCTAATGGATGATCTCTAAGCCATAGATAACAACAGCAATCAGAATCACTCTCATGAATTCTAACCTTTTCTTAGCTATAGTCAAAGCCATTCCCATGGTGACTACAACAAGGACAAAACTAAGGACTATCTATCTAGCCTAACCAGCACCCTAAGCATATAATCTCTTAGGCAAAAGGAGCAGATTCCAACTCTAGGTTATATCTAGCATTTCTACAAACAACCTTATGAGCACAAATGCATGAGATCAGATTTCAAATGGCCAGAATGAAATAAGCATGAGGAGCACCTAGAATGGAGAGATCTAGCATGAACAACCTTGGATAAGCAATCAGAACACCAAATCTACCAAGACCTAACCCATCTCCTCAATTCCCCTAAGCAATCTACTCGAGGATCATGAATGTAAGCTTAAACCCAGAAAATGAAATGGAGAACATGATTAGAGAGAGAAGAAAAAGATGAACAAGATATATTAAACAAGCTAAATCAGAGAATTATTCATTCATACAAGATCTAAGCATAAATCCATAAGCAAAGAGAGAAAAGCAACACTTGAATCTCCAAAACTATCTCTAAAAACGTGGATGTCTGCTTTTTAAGGTAAAAAGAGCTCTTTATAGTCCAAAAAGCCCAACCCTAAAAGGGTCAACACGGAGAAAAAGTCAACAAAATAGGTTTCTGGTATATTAACTCGCTCTGTCGGCGAGCAGCACTTGCGAGTTGGAAGAACTGAGTTGCCACTCGCCACACACTTTGAGTTATGGGTCCGAGTCACCTCCATTGCACTTCTATGAGTGTTAACTCGCCTTGGGATGGCGAGTCGAGTGAAAGAGTCAAACTGAATCGGGTCCAATTTTGCTCCAAACTTGTGTTTCTCCTTCCAGTCTAAGTATATGATGTTTCTCACGCCCAGGTAGCTCCAAAAGTACCTGAACAACTCCATATGCAACATGTATGCAATATGAACCTAAAAGGGACTATAAAATGATGAAAATTCTATGAATATGGATGCAATGTACATTAAATGACGCTTCTAAATGTGATAAAATGCAGACATATCAACTCCCTCAAACTTAGTGCTTGCTTGCCCTCAAGCAAGTGCATCGAACAAATAAGGAAGAGAGGTTGCAATGCTGGGAACTCAAAGCCAAACCTGCTGATTAGAGTGCTACAATCAATGTCCTAGTTGGCAGTTCTAAGATGCAATTCAAACAGCCTTACTTGAAGGTTTAGCCATAGCATTCACAAAACTGTTTGAACTCAGCCTCGACCTACATATGTATTCACTTCAACCAATCCATTTAACATTCATTGAGCAGGAAACCATGAATCTAACTATGCAACATCATAGATCTCGTTTGGTCAGGGGTAAAGGCTAAGAGATTAAAATGATCTCTTTGAGAATCTGGTCAATCAACGCAAAAGGGATCATTCTATGAAATGGATTAGGCTTCAGCATAATACTAAATGTGAGAACCAATAGATGAATACAAAAGCATGACTCCATCTACCCATGCACCCAATTCGATCTCAACTTATCCAATCTAAACCCAGAAAATGATCCTAGTTTACCCAATTCACTCAAGGCTTCTTCTTGTCCAGCCACCTAGATCATAATCTTAAGCTTCTTCCAATCATAAATCTAAGGAGGGGATTTATAAACTGTCACTTCTAGCGGTTTGGGACTTATACACCTACAGCTCTTGGTTCTTTTTCTTTCTTAACCATAAGACTTGTTCTTTCTTTTCCAATGCTTCTTAGAACCTTTCTTTTACTTTTTTGTTACCCAAAACCTTTACTAGAACACTTCTTACTTTCATTATTTTCTCCCATTAGACTCTCCTTATCTTATACCTTTCTTTCCCTTTTTGCTCTTTTCATTTCTGTCTCTACTTAGACACAAGCATTTCACACCCAAAAATCGTGGACCAGGATCTACATGAAGTCATGCCCTTGTCGGCTCTCACCTAACACGTTATGCCAAGTTAATCAAAAAAGGAGGCCTCAGATACACACAGCAAGCAAATGATGGTCTGAAATGAGGTAAAGTGCTTGGTGGAAAACTACTTGGATTACCAAGATAGATGCATGATGGAAAAGGAAATCCAAGTATTTTGTATAATCCACAAGCTCTATTATGATGCACAAGTTTGATAATTACAAATCAGGATTACGGTTATCACTTAGTATGGAAAGGCATTAGATCACAACATGTTTCAGCTAAGGCATGAGACTCATTCAGAAATTCCTAGCATGGTTCAACTTTCACTTTCAGAGCAAAAATGAATGTAGCCAATAACTATCAACAAGGGCAGTGAGTCTAGCAAGTCTAACAGCAAGTTAATGGCAGCAGAGTCCTAATTCCCAATGCAGATCTAGACTCAATCCTAAATAAAGTGCAGCTACATGAACACACCGTTTTTGTGGAACGCATTTTCGAAAATTTCCAAATTTGTTTGGTTTTTCTATGCCTTGAATGAAATATTGTGCAATGAGATATGCTAAAATGAAAAATCTTAATGGATTTTTACACTAAGTATGGAATGCATGGAAAATAAACTAAGAATCACAAAAGCATAGTTAGTAAACTCTAGAACCCTCCCCCAAACTTAAATCACACAGTCTCTGTGTGCATAAAAGCTTGAAGGGAAGTTCCAGATTAATAATAAGAGATTATATGCAATTTGTGAAAGAAGTTTCTAGTACCTAGGCAACCCGACTCACTATAGCCGGCGAGCATGATAGGCGAGTCAAGGTTAAGTGCTGTTTTGGACTTCAGACTCGCCCCATGATAGTGAGTAGGATAGGGGAGTCGTGTCTTTTTGTAAGCAAAATTGTGCCACTCACCCTTGTCGCTCGAGTGTGTTACTTCCCAAGTTCTGTTCCTGAACAACGCAAAGAAAAACGGAACTAAACTGCAAGGAATATGTACAAGGATACCATGGGATTGTCTCCCAAGTGCGCTTGTTTTATGTCATTGAGTGACTTTGCCCTTGTGTTTAGGCTTGGAAAGGTTCATCGAGAAGAGCTAAGGTCTTCTCCAAGATATTCTCATCAGCCATGTAAGGCTTCACTCTCTGCCCGTTCACCGTGAAGTTCTCTCTTTTCTTATTGGACAGTGTGATTGCTCCATATGGCAAAACCTCTTGAACTTGAAATGGGCCAGACCATCTTGACTCGAGCTTTCCTGGAAACAACTTGAGCCTCGAATTATAGAGAAGAACTTGATCCCCAACTACAATCCTTTTAGGCGCTATCTTTTTATCATGCATGGCCTTAGTATTCTCCTTGTAGATCTTAGAGCTCTCATAAGCATCAAGCCTTATTTCTTCAAGTTCATGCAAGTCAAGGAGTCTTCTTTCTTGAGCTGTCTTCAGATCAAAGTTCAGGAACTTTGTTGCCCATATTGCCTTATACTCAATCTCAACTGGAAGGTGGCATTTGTTACCATATAACAGTTGAAACAGAGTTCTTCCTATAGGTGTTTTATGGGCTGTTCGATATGCCCACAATGCATCATCTAGTCTTGCTGCCCAATCTCTCTTAGATGCATTCACCACTCGAATGAGTATGGCCTTGATCTACTTGTTGGAGACTTTTACTTGACCACTTGTTTGAGGATGGTAGGGAGTTGCAACCTTGTGTTTGACCCCATACTTCCTCAATAAACCCTCAAAAGCCTTATTTATGAAATGAGATCCTCCATCACTGATTACCACTCTTGGGACCCCGAACCTTAGGAAAATGACAGTCTTGAACAGTTTGATCATTACCTTTGCATCATTGGTTGGGGCAGCTATAGCTTTTACCCATTTTGAGACGTAATCAACAGCCACCAATATGTAAGCATTACCTCCAGAAGATGGGTTAAATGGACCCATAAAATCGATTCCCCAACAGTCAAATATTTCGATGTGCAAGATTGGATTCTGAGGTATTTCATTCTGCTTGCTTATATTTCCTGCTCTTTGACATGGATCACATTTGGATATGTAAGCTGGGGCATCCTTGAACATCGTTGGCCACCACAACCCAGCTTGTAAAAAATTCTGAACTGTCTTAAATGTTGCGAAATGACCTCCATATGTTGACCCGTGACAGTGCTCCAAGACCCCTTGAACTTCATCCTCTACTATGCATCTTCTAAACAACCCATATGATCCCCTCTTGTACATGTAAGGCTCATCCCAAAAGTAATTGTTCACATCCCTGAAGAACTTCTTCCTTTGGTATTTGTCTATGCTTTTAGGTATTTCCTTGACTACCAGGTAGTTTACCAAGTCCGTGTACCAAGGTAGATCAGAACCAGCTAGCTTCGTTCGGTTTTGGATGGTGAGTACGCTGAACTCGCTAGTTGTACTCGCCGGTGAGCAGGCGAGTTGGTCACTACTCGCTGCAAGGGTGGCGAGTCCATCCGGCGAGTCATGCTTTCTCGTACTGTTTTTCCTTGTTCTGATGGCCATAAGCTGTTCCTCTGGCATGGAGTCATTTATAGGTATTGGATCATTCACTACCATCCTGGAGAGGTGGTCTACAACTCCATTCTTAACTCCCAGCTTATCAACAATCTCCATATCAAATTCCTGAAGTAGTAAAATCCACCTCAAAAGCCTTGGCTTGGCATCCTTCTTCTTCATTAGATACTTCAAAGCTGCATGATCAGTATGGACAATTACCTTCGATCCAACTAGGTAAGATCTGAACTTTTCAAAGGCGAAGACCACTACTAACAGCTCTTTTTCTGTAGTGGCATACTTGGTCTGTGCATCATCCAAATTTCTAATTGCATAGTAGATCACATTCAGCTTCTTATCTTTTCGTTGGCCCAAGACTGCTCCTACAGCGTAATCGCTAGCATCACACATTATCTCAAACGGCAATCCCAATCTGGAGCTTGGACTATAGGAGCAGACACCAATGCTTCCTTAATCTTTTTGAATGCCTCTAAACACTTAGCATCGAACAAGAACTCTGCCTTTTTTCATAGTAGGCGTGTGAGTGGTCTAACTATCTTGGAGAAATCCTTTATAAACCTCCTATAAAGACCGGCATGCCCCAAGAAGTTCCTAACGTCCTTAACCATTTTGGGAGGCTGCAACTGAATCATCACATTGATCTTGGCTCTGTCAACCTCAATACCCTTTACTGAGACCTTATGACCCAAAATTATCCCTTCCTCAACCATGAAGTGACACTTCTCCCAATTTAGAACCAAGTTAGTTTCCATGCACCTGCTAGGGACCCTACACAAGTTAGACAAATAGGAGGAGAAGGAGGAGTCATACACGGAGAAATCATCCATGAATACCTCAACCGTCTCCTCGATCAAATATGAAAAGATAGATGTCATACAACGTTGGAATGTAGCAGGAGCATTGCATAATCCAAAAGGCATACGTCTATAAGCAAAAGTGCCATATGGGCAAGTAAAAATAGTTTTTTCCTGGTCATCCGGATGTATAGGGATCTGAAAAAATCCACTATATCCGTCAAGAAAATAGTAATACCTACGGTTTGCCAAGCGTTCAACCATTTGATCAATGAAAGGCAACAGAAAATGATCCTTCTTAGTAGAGGAATTAAGTCTCATATAATCTATACACATCCGATGCCCAGTAATCGTCCTAGTTGGTATGAGTTCGTTCTTATCATTCCTAACTACAGTTATACAACCTTTCTTTGGAACACAATGCATAGGTGAGACCCACTTACTATCAGAAATAGGATAAATCACATCAGCATCTAGTAACTTAAGAATTTCCTTTTTCACTACCTCTTTCAAATTCGGGTTCAGTCTCCTTTGAGGTTCAATGCTAGATTGAGACTCATCCTCAAGATGTATCCTATGGGTGCAGAAACTAGGCGAGATTCCTCTAATGTCACTAAGAGTATATCATATAGCCTTTCTAAAATGTCTCAAAGCAGTCAATAGCATATCAATCTGTTCATCGTCCAACACATTATTCACAATCACAGGGTAAGTCTGATTATGACCCAAGAAAGCGTACCTTAGCCCGGCTGGAAGTGGTTTGAGCTCTACCTTAGGCGCTTTCAACTCAGACCAATCATCTTTGGTATCAGAGATTGATGACTCGACCGTGTGTATGACAAGTTGCTGCAATTCTTGAGAAGGAGTAAGTGCCAAATCCCGACAATCTGAAGTATGAACTCCTGCTATAAGGGCCTTGATCTTTAGACTTGCCTCCACCAGCTCTTCTATAACTATCGAGCTCTTTACCGGTTTGTGAGAATCCAGAATCTTGCTGTAAAACTCGGCTTCCACTCTCAAATACCCATCACTAGCTGGCTTGGTTAAGGCTACTTGCAACTGATCCTCAGCTGCTAGTTCCTCCAACAACTCTTCCGCTAATGCATCTATCTCCTGAATCTAAAAGACTTGAGTTTTTATGGCTAGTTTCTTCATGATCTCGTTGAAACTAAATTTCATCCTTAGATCCTTTCCAAAGTTCGATTCAATTTCTCCCCTTGGAACGTCGATTAATACGCTAGCTGTAGCTAAAAATGGCCTTCCAAAGAGCAGCGGGTTCTTTGGTTCCTCATTCATCTCCAAAACAACAAAGTCTGTTGGAATATCAAAATTTCCTACTCGAACAGGCAGATCTTCAAGTATACAATGGGGAATTCTCACCGATCTATCTGCTAGCATTACCGAAATCTTGCATGGTTTGTACTCCTTGAATCCCAACTTCTCTGCTACTAACAAAGGCATTAGACTGATTGAAGCTCCAAGATCACATAGACAGCTGCCAAAAGATAATGGACCGAGAGCACAAGGAATGGTGAATGTCCCGGGATCAGCTTTCTTCTTAGGCACATCTTTACTTTGTATGATTGTACTAATCTCATGGGTGAGGACTACTGTATCTTCGATATCCTTGGCTTTTTCCTTGATAGCATCTTTTAAAAAATTTTAGAAAGGGGGCATTATTATGAGAGCATCTATGATGGGGACTTTGAGCTGGATGTCTTGGGCCTGCTTGTTGAACATAGCTTTGTATTTGGAAGCAATGTCATTTTTGAACCTCTGAGGAAAGGGTAATCTAGGCTTGGTAGGTGGTAGCATGAAAGCATTAACTGAATCTTGATTCTGGTCACCAGAAGGGGCAACTCGCAGTGCACAGCGAGTAGGATAGGCGAGTTGGCTCTCTGGGTTGAGTTTAGGTGAAAACAGGTCCTGAGAAATCTGTACTCACTCGTCTGTATGGCGAGTTAGGTAGGCGAGTTCACTTTCTGTATGTGAATTTTTAGCTGATTTCTGATCTAAACCATCTTCCCCCTCTTGAACAATGATGTCCTCAGCATCATAACTAGGCGTTGAGTAGTTTGCTTGCTTTTGTTCCACAAGCTGTAGCCGAGCATTCAACGCTTCAAGTTTGGTAATTAGAGCATTGTGTGAGGCGTCAATTCGTGTGTGAGCTTCGCTGAATTTCTAAGCTAGATCTTCAACCGTGTTCTTTTGACCTTGAAGTATCGCGTCAAGCAATCTGTATACATCTAAAGTGATCGGAGAAGATTGTATAGAAGTGGGAGTAGGAGCGTGCCTTTGTGTGGTATTCGGCTTGTGGCTGTTTCCTTGCTTCTATACAAAACTGGCTTCCTCAAATAGATCATCAGCTGCATCTTCAAACTGTTCTTCATCGGAGATAGCATGAACGGGTTTAATCGCAACGGTCAGCAGCTTGTCTAACTTATCACTCAACACCTGGAAGTATTTCTTGCTGGATGGGATCAATTCCTCCTCCTGATTTGCGGAACGAGTATCCTCATTTACATATTGCCCATCAGCCCATGCAAGATTCTCAACAAGTTTCCAACCTTCATCAACTTCCCTGTTCAGAAAATTACCGTTGCTTGCTGTATCCAGGTGTAGGCGATATTTGTGAGAAATTCCCCGGTGGAATGTACTGAGCAGCGTCGATGTGTCATACCCATGATGTGGGCATTTTCTTAAGTAAGTCTTGAACCGTTCCCAAGCGTCATAGAGTGATTCATTTGGGAGTTGTGCAAAGCCGGAAATGGAACTTCGAAGTTTGACAGTGCGAGAGGTGGAGTAGAATTTCCCCAAAAAGGTTGCTTTACATCCATCCCAAGCAGTGATTGTTCCTGTTGGTAGATGCTTTTCCCATGAACGAGCTTTGTCAGTAAGTGAGAATGGGAACAATCTGAGTTTGAATGCATCATCGCTAACTCCATCGATTTTTGTAAGCCCGTAGTGGCGTTCGAACTCATGTAGGTGATCTANTAGTGGCGTTCGAACTCATGTAGGTGATCTAGGGGATCTTCATTTGGTAATCCACGAAATTGGCTGTTCTGGACTATGGAGATCATACTACGCCTTATCTCGAAGTAATCGGTTGTGAATTCTGGTTGTATGATTCCATGGCGCGGCAATTGTATACCGGGAACATCACCAGCTCCAATGAGACGTGGGGGAGAAGCTGTAGGTTTTCTCTCTAGTGATTCCTCTAATATGGTGTCGTCCATAGTACCCAAATAAAACACTCAACCTCTGAACTGTGCTGTTGTAACCCAAAAACTGCAGACTCAGGGACTGACTCGGCCAAGGAGATCGAGTGGTGTAGGCGAGCTAACAAAAGGCTGTCTACGCTGGGAGTTACATAGTACATCTTGTCAAATTAAATTATTTAAATACCTATTCCATATTTTAACGTGGTGATATTTTCGAAAATGTATGTTTAGGCATCTATCAAGCATAAATTATTGTAGTTATATTTATACAGGAAAATAGGAAAGATTTAAAAGGTAGAGTTTTCTGATTTTTTCTCACTTGAAAACTGGTATAATTTCTCGACATGTGGTCGCAAAGTTGTTGTGATTTTGGGAGGTATGTAATGTTAAAAAAAGCAGTGAGCTCATGAATATCGATATATGACTCCTTGATATATCGATATTGTAGAATTTATGCAGTTTTAAGATAATCCTTAATACTTTTTCTTATAATACGTATACAAGACTTCATTTATGTCATCACTTGAAATAAGGAGCAATCTATGTCATCAGCAATTTTAATGTAATTTAAACTAACTTTCACTTTAAATTATGTGATGATTTGAATATAATAACAATATAAACTCGCCCACAGAGCGGGTCATCAACTAGTTTTAAATAAAGAATGAATAGTAGAGATCAATAGTTATAACAACACTAGATGATTACCCGTGCGGTGCATGAGATTAATTTTTCTGTAAATAAATATAAATTTATAGTTATTTATATTTATATTTGTGATTTTTGTTTGCTTGTTATTTTTTTTTTGGTTTGATTTGTATATGCAATTTCTTATTTTTATATATACTTTAATATACTAAAAATCAATTTACAATGATGATTCGTGTTGTGCGCAAAATATATTTTTTGAATCTATGTTTATTAGAATCTATTTTTTGGATCTATTTTTGTTAAGGTTTTGATGCATTACATAACGTGTTTGACTCGTGTTTATTTAGGTTTTTAGATATGTGAGTTATTTAGGTTTGTTGATGTATGTACATTTATTTAGGTTTTTATATTCGTGTTCATTTAAGTTTTTAAACTCATGTTCAATTAGGTTTTTTAACCGGTGTTAATTTACATTATTAAACTTGTGTTTGTTTAGGTTTTAAATTTAATGTTTTTTTCATTTTTCATAAATTTATAATTTTTGGTTAAAATAAAATAACAAAATCTAAAATACGAAAAATTTAAAAGGAAAATAAGTATATTTATCTTTATATTTTGAGGTGAATATGACGGGATTTCAAGTAATATTGCTACTTAAATTTTTTTGACTCATATTTATTTAGATTCAGACCTGTTATTTAAATTTTTAGATATGTGTTCATTTGGATATTTATATTTGTGTTCATTTAAGTTTTTACACTCATATTGATTTAAGTTTTTAAACACATGTTCATTTAAGTTTTTAGACCCATATTCATTTAGGTTGTTACTTAGACTTGTGTTCATAATAATCGATTTTAAGGTAACTTAAATCAGTTTTATATATTTTTGACTAGTGAATATTGTCTAAAACGGTGAGTAAATATATTAAATTATATTTTATTCATTTTCTCTAAGATAATATGTACTTCTCAAGGCAAAATATAATCGCTCAAATGATCTATATCTCTTTAGCTCCTATAACTATAAAAAGCAATTACTAATAACTGTATATAAATAGTAAACGAAATGTTTAATTGTGTTTAGAATAAATAAATCCTGAATTTTTTATCTACAAATCTATATTGTTAAATACTATTTATGTCAATATAGTATATATGTTTATAACATTTCACCATTGATGTTAAAAATACATAAATATGAACTTTCCATTATATTATTATTTAAGGATGATATAAAAGGTAAAAAAGATTTAATACCAAATAAAAGAATATGTTAGTTATAATCGAAAATTAGTTGTATCATGATAATATATTGATGAATTTTAAGAAATACCTATCTTCAAAAAGTGTCCCCTCATGCATATTTCTTTCTCCCAATTTCTAAAGGAAATTGTAAGTTTGAAAAGAGACACGTCAAAAAGGTGTTTTTGATTCCCCCTAATATATAATGGTAAGTGTATTAAGTAATAATTTTTTTTTATAAAAGGTAAACAGAATATTTAATTTGTGTTTACAATAAATAAATCATGAAAGTTTTCTCTATACGTTTATATAATTTAATATTATTTGAGTAAATATAGTATGTGTGTTTATTACATTTTATTATGAATTAAAAAATAAATTATTAACGAATTCAAATTATAATTATATTTAATGATGATATAAGAGGCAAAAAGTATTTAATACCCAATTTAAAAGAAT
>OVAX01003299.1:0-20883 GCA_900406405.1 Lepidium africanum
AGCTCCTGCTCCTTAGCTCCTTGATCCAACGTGTGTCTGCTGTCCATGATCACATCACTTTCACTTATTCTTTAAGGATCTTGGTGAATAGCTTGTGAATGTTCTCAGAGAAGCTGTGAATTTTTGTAAGTTTAGCACTCATTGCATGTAAACAAAGAAAAAGGTTTGATTTCTATAATCATCACGTTCTGGATTCTCCACACATGTTCCTTCATTTTTTCTTCTTTATTAAACGTGTTAGATAATGAGTAAACCGTGGTCGGTGACATTCCTTCATGCTCATTCTTCGATATCTTGTAAGATTTTAAGCCACATGCCTATATGGATTTTGTAGTAGTTGAACCAATAATAGAGATGTGGTTTATCTACCAGAGATGAAGGTATCAATAAATCACGGGCTTCCTAACTCAAAATTATATTCTATCCGTTTTAAATTGATAGATACATCGAAATTTTCAGAAATAGTAAGATAAAGTGTAAAATAAATTATTAATCTTATTTAGTATTCTAAAATAAAAGAAAAATATCGACTCCAACATTCTTCGTTGGTGGATGATGGTCTTTGTTCATCGTCAGAGATTACAGAATTTCAAATTTTTAAATTTTCAAATTTAGTTGATGAGTCAAGTTTAACGTTCACTTTGATTCAAATTTGGTGGTTGCGTGATTTTCGGAACTCTGAAATTCAAATTTCAATTGGCTCCTTGTTGTTAGTTCTATTGCTAATTCGATGGATGCTCAACAACACTGATCCTGGGATTATTTATATGTGGTGGATTTGGTTCGTTCATTCCTCATATCTTTCTCCATTTGACTGGTTTCTCTTTTTTCTCTGCTTAAGTTATGTCTCCGTTTCTCGATGGCTCAGTTTAGCTTGGGTTCTTCTTCATCTCCTATTCGTGTTCCATACTTTGATAACTCTGACCTTATTAAAGGATTCGAAAGAACGCTGTTGGGACGCTGTTTTAATCCTACTGAGCAGGATGTTTCATCTTTGTTGTTGAGGTTCCCTAAGATTTGGAGAATGGAAAACAGAGTGCATGGCTTGGATCTGGGATTTGGAAAGTTCCAGTTTGATTTTAACACTGAAGAGGATTTTGAAGAGGTCTTGAAGCTGCGTCCTTTTCATTTCGACTACTGGATGGTGACGTTGGTGAGATGGTAGCCGGTGGTAGACTTAGACTTCCCTTCTTTTATTGTTTTCTAGATTCAAGTTTTGGGTCTCTCAGGCCAGTATTGTGCTCCTATAGCATTTCAAGCTATTGGTGAGGCGTTGGGCACTGTTTTGGAAATTGATATGGATTTTGGCAGAGTTAAGGTTGAGATTGATGGTCTAAAACCATTAGTCTTTAAGTGATATGTGGAGTTCCGGAAAGATGAATTGATTGAGATCGGTTTTGAGTATAATCAGCTTGTTGGACACTGCAGCATATGCTCAAGGTTGTGTCGCGCATCAGCTCGTTGTCCTCTTGGAGTTGACAAGGGAGTTAAGGAGGCAGTGGTAGCACATCGGGGTTCTGATGAGGGTTCTGTTTTGAGCTATAAAAAAGCGTTTGCTGGTCCGTCAAATGAGTGGCAGAATGTTGAGAAATCTCGTCGGTATGGATCTCGTCCTTCTCAAGGTGCTGGGGGATCTTCTCGAGGGGCAACTCGTCCGTTTACTAATCACTCACAGTTCATGCGTCCTCCTGCTCGTGGGCCTGGTTTTCCTGCTGGGGTTGGTCTGAGTTCTTCAAATGGCAAAAAGATTGCTGGTCAAACTCATGAGGTTCCTTCTGCTATAGATGCTAAGGTTCTGGTTAAGGATAGTTCTGTGGGTTATAGGTCACATGTGCAGCCTATGTCTCAGCCTGCAGAAGAATTTTTTTCAGGTTATGAGGTAGGAAATCTGTAGGAAAATTTTGAGGTGGTGGTTGGAGATGATGATTCATTGGTCTCTGAATGGATATCTGGGTCGGAAGTAGTCTTTGAGAAAGAGGAGGGTGAGTTAACTTCTGCTGTTCAAGATGTGGTTATGTCCTCAGCTTCTAGACAGGAGGTTCCATCTGCTAAAAGCACTAGGACTTCAGGGAAAAAGGCAGCCAAGAGTTTGATTACTTTGCGAGGAGTGAGCTCAAGGAAGCGAGTAGTTGAAGGTCTTATATTACCTAAACGGAAGGGTACTAGGAGCAAATCAAAGACGTTGACTCCTCGTATTGGTGGTGAAGAGGGTGTTTCTCCATCAGCTTGATTTCTTTTCCTTGTTTTTTGATGAAGAAATATCTATGTTGGAACTGTCAGGGCATAGGTGGGTCGTCTACGTTTGGTTTTCTTGGAGACATTGTGTCTTGTAATAAGCCTGAATTCATCTTCTTGAGTGAAACTAGGCAATGTGATCGTTTTTTGGAAACTCTGGTATCAAATCTGGGTTATGATAATCTTATTTATGTTGAACCTGAGGGTACAAGTGGTGGTCTAGCTTTAATTTTTTGCAATACTTCTCAAGTTTCCCTCAATTTTAAAAATAAAAACATGATTGATATCTATTTTAGCATTGGTGGGCAAAGGTGTTTTGTTACTTTTATCTATGGGGAGCCTATTCGTCATTTGCAGGAGAGTGTTTGGGAAAGAGTAACTCAGTTTAGTTTTTCTCGAAATAGTCCTTGGCTTTTAGCTGGCGATTTCAATGAATTATCGGGAAATCATGAAAAATCGGGTGGTCAACCTAGACCTTTGAGCTCTTTTATTCCTTTTAACGATGTGACTCGATCTTGTGGTTTGTTTGAATTCCCCTGGTTAGGGAACTCGTGGTCTTGGAGAGGTATGCGACAATCGGGTTTGATTCGATGTAAGCTCGATAAAGCTTTTGGCAATTCTGAGTGGCACTCTTTGTTTCCTAATGTTGTCACTAGGTATTTAGAGTTGATTGGCTCTACTCATAGGCCTATTTTGATCTCTTCCCAGCCCTTAGATTCTAAGGGAGGCTCAGGTTTTGTTTTTGATAGACGTTGGTTAGGAAAACCGGGACTTCAAGAATCTTTCTCGTGGTTGGTCTCTATACTCCGGTTTGCACCAATGTACTATTTCAGCTAAATTAGTCAATTATCGCCGAGAGATATCTCGATGGAGGGCATCTAATGTTCCTTCAGGTCGTGCTCAAATAGAGATTTGCGAGTCAGAGTTGGAACGTATCTTGTGTGACGATTCCAACACTCTCTTGGAGATTCGTCAAGCTTGAGATGCTCTTTGTTGAGCATACTCGGATGAGGAACTCTTTTGGAAACAAAAGAGTTGGAAGTGATGGTTACGCGAGGGGGACAAGAATTCTCGTTTCTTTCATGCTGTGATGAATCGGCGTCGTGCAAAGAATCGAATTTCTCGTTTACAAGGTTCTTCTGGCGAATGGGTTTTTAGGGAAAAGGATATTGTTAAGGAGGCGGTGTCTTATTTTAAGGATATCTTCTCTTCTCGTGGTGTTATTGCTTTTGGAGCTGATTTGGATTGTATTGTCCCCAATGTTCTCCCAGAATGGAATGATTTGTTATTATCTCCAGCCACTGAAGCGGAAGTATGGAGAGCACTTTTTTTGGGTGATCCTGGGAAAGCTCCGGGGCCAGATGGTATGACAGCTTAATTTTTTCAGCACTCTTGGGACACAGTTAAGAGAGACTTAGTTGATTTGATTAATAACTTTCTTCATTCTAGTTCCTTTGATCCTAACTTCAATGGTACTAATATTTGTTTGGTCTCGAAAGTGGGTCGACCTTCGATGATGTCTCAATTTCGTCCAATAAGCTTATGTAATGTGGCCTACAAGATTATCTCAAAGGTTTTTTGTCTTCGACTTGAGGTTTTTTCCTTCCTTGATCTCTAAGACTCAATCTGCGTTTGTCTCTGGGCACCTTATTTCTAATAACATTATGATTGTTGAGGAAATGTTTCATGTTTTATGCACGAATAAGGTTGTTCGCGGAAAATTTATGGCTGTTAAGACGGATATGAGTAAAACTTATGATGTGGTTGAATGGGACTTTTTGGAAGCGCTACTTCTTTGTTTTGGTTTTCACTCTTGTTGGGTTTAGTGTGTGATGCAGTGTATTTGTTCGGTTCGCTATTCGGTTCTTATTAATGGCAAACCTTATTGACGGATTATCCCGCACCGTGGTTTACGCCAAGGAGATCCTCTGTCCCCTTATTTGTTTATCCTTTGTACTAAAGTCTTAATTTTGAAGCTTCGAATTGCGAAATCGCAAAAGTGTATCTCTGGGCTGGTGATTGCTCGTAATTGTCCGCCAGTTTCTCATTTCCTCTTTGCAGATGGCAACCTTTTCTTTTATAAAGCCTCTCGTAAAAAGGCTACGATTATCTTGGAGATCCTTCAGGATTATGAGCGTCTCTTAGGGCAACAAATAAATTTCAACAAGTCTTCCATTCAAGTTGGTCACTAGGTGGATGATTTAACAAAAGCTCTGGTTCAGAACATTCGTGGAATTTACTCGCTTGGTGGTATGGGTACTTACTTAGGAATTCCAGAGGGTTTAGAGGGATCAAAGACTAAAGTTTTTGGTTTTATTCATGAAAAGATTAAGGATAGGATTCAATCGTGGTCATCAAAGTTCTTGTCTGGAGGTGGAAAGGAGGTTTTGATTAAATCGATTTTGTCTGCACTGCCGGCTCTCGCTATGTCATGCTTTAGACTACCTAAAGGATTATATGAGAAGATAACTTCAGCTATTGCTGACTTATAGTGGCACAAATCTCCTACGTTTGCTGGTGTTCACTAGGTTAAATGGGAGAAACTTTGTCTGGGGAAGAATGAAGGTGGTTTGGGGTTCAGACAAGTGGATGATTTTAATTCAGCACTTTTAGCTAAACAGCTTTGGCGCCTAATTGCTAACCCGGATTCTTTATTCTCGAGGGTGTTTAGGGGTCGTTATTTTTGGAAATCTTGTCCATTGGCGGCTCGCAATTCGTCTTCACCTTCATATGGTTGGCAGAGTATTATTTATGCTTGTTCATTAGTTTCCAAAGGCTTCATTATGCGGGTTGGGAATGGGTCGTCCATATCGGTCTTGAGGGACCCTTCGATTCCGGATGTTTTACCCCGAGCGGCGGAGGGGCCTGCTTCGGTTTTATATATGAATCTCACAGTGGATCTTCTTATTGACCCTAATACTCGGAAGTGGCGGGTGTCTCTGGTCAGACAATTCTTATCTTCATCGGATCCACTTTAATCCTGGGCATTCCCATCTCTCGATTAGGTCGACTTGACATGCCAGGATGGCACTTTACAAAATTTGGACGTTATTCAGTGAAATCGGGATATTGGGCTGTTCAAAACATCGCAAACCAGAATTCTATTTCCTTTGGTCCTTCAATTAATTCTCTCTTGAGCCATGTGTGGAAGATTCTGTGCCCTCTGAAGATTAGGCACTTTATGTGGCAAGCTATCTCGGGTCATGTTCTGGTGGGTCCTATTTTGGCTCGGCGAGGAATAAATTGTGATAGCACATGTGTCAGGTGTGAAGCTTCTGAGGAGTCTGTAAACCACATCTTTTCTCTTGCCCTCCATCTGCCCAATGTTGGGCGCTAAGTTCGATCCCATCTAATTTTTGGAACTTCCCGGGGCCGGCCTTATTTGCCAATTTTGATTACTTTTTCTGGCGTCTTCCTCCGGGGGTCGACTTTCCATCCTTCCCCTGGGTTCTTTGGTTCATATGGAAATCATAGAATGATAAAATCTTTTCCAATAGTGATCGGGATCCGCGAGAGTTGGTTCGCCACACGGAAGAAGAGGCTACGGCATGGTTGTCTTCACAGCCTTTACCCTCTTCTTAGGCCGGCCAGGGTGCTCAGACAAACCTTTCTTCCTTCTCGGAATGAGAGGTTCTCTCTAGGCCTTTGGTTGGACACCCGGGATTCACAGGTCATCAGTGCTTTGTGGATGCCTCTTGGAAAGATAGTGATCTCCATTCAAGATTAGGCTGGTTTTGTTTCTCCGACGATCAGGCGGATTCAAATTTTGGAGCTCGCGGTGTTGCTCGTAGTCTTTCCCCCCTTCATGCCAAACTTGAAGATTTACTTTGGGCTATGTCAACCCTTTTCTCCATTGGCTTCTTAGATGTGGCTTTTGGAGTCGACTTCTCAGATCTCTTGAAGATGGTAGATGACCCTGGAGGGTGGCCGACATTTTCTGTCCTTCTTAAAGAATTCTCCCGCTTCCGTAGTCTTTTTAGTCGTTTCTCACTTTCTTATATCCCTCGTGTGTTAAACCACAAAGCTGATTTTCTTTAAGAAGGACAGACTTGCTAGAAATCAGACTTTTGTGAATTATGTACCTCAACATTGGTTTGACCGTTTAATTTAAAGAGTTAAGTTGGGAAAAAAAAAATCTAAGAAGAGAGAACAAAATAAATAAATAATGACAAACAGAAAATATTTAATCAAATTATGTATTGGAAATAGAGAACATTTATCTTTATATGAACAATTTTCTTTTCAAGAATATTTATATTTTTGAAACGGAAGAAGTATTAAATTAAACCGTTGTTGAGAAAAATATGTTGACAAAAATAGTGTGAGCGATGAGAGAGAAAATACCGTTTCATGGTTTCTAATGGTTATCATCAGTTTTCAAACGATTTCAACCGCCAGCAGTTATCCTTGGGGTTGGATTTTGATAATCGTTGTTTTCCCCTTCCTATTTAATCCCAGGTATTTTCTCCAGTCCATTCAAGCGATTTGGAGTGTTAATCAGAAATTTACAATGATGACAACTTCTGGCATTAAGAAGAAAATGCAAGCGATTTCCTTGAATATGGTGAAACCCAACATCGATCCACCGCTGGAATTGTGTGAAGAGGCTATATCCAGCAACCGTTTCTCCTTGATTGTCCGACCCCTCAATCTGCGTAAGTAGAATATGAGAGCAATGCTTACAACTTTGCCTCGCATTTGGGCCACAGAGACTGATGTTGTTGGTCAAATTCTGTCTAACAAAACCCTGCAATTTGTGTTTAATTCGGAGGCTCCATTGATGAGCATTCCTGAACGTGGCCCTTGATCCTTCAACGAATGGATGTTGTCTGTTGAGCACTCTGACCCTGCTATTCCTGTTGATGCTCTGTTAACGATTCCTTTTTGGATTCAAATCAAAGGAATCCCACTCCAATTCCTTTCACTCCGTATATTGATGTACATTGCCAATTGTCTTGGTACGATTTTGCGGATGTTGGAGTGGTTCTGGTGGAGTATGTTCGTGTCCGTGTTCTGTGGGATGTAAGCAACCCTCTCAGGTTTGAGCGTACTTTTAATATGCCATTGCCTTCTCTTTCCTTGGATGAAGATGATAATGACGTTGATGGAGATCCTAGTGATCCCACTAGTCCAAGTGCAACACCAAATGCTGATGATGCTGCGAGTCACGGTGGTCCTTAGCCGTGTATTGACAATGACGATGCGATGCCTGACCAACAAGATAACTCTCCTATGTCACGAAAATGGAAGACACCGTCGCCATCTCCGGTTGTAATGATTCCTCTGACTCTGGTTTGACAATATTACCGTCAGGTACGTGCTCGTGATGATATTGCTGAGTATGTCACTAAGCGTGTTTGTCGCCAGTCTGATGTACTTGATGTTCGTAACTAGTTTGATCCTGCAATATTGGTTGCCAAAGGAGAGATTTCATCTGGTTCATTTCTTTCACATGCGATGTGCAAACAATGTGCAGATGGTTCCATTCCTTTCATTTCATCAAACTGATTTCTCCCTACTTACCT
Organism: Lepidium africanum; assembly: GCA_900406405.1. Lineage (NCBI taxonomy): Eukaryota > Viridiplantae > Streptophyta > Magnoliopsida > Brassicales > Brassicaceae > Lepidium > Lepidium africanum. The sequence goes on from OVAX01003299.1 coordinate 7,761, forward strand.
AGGGTATCATTCTATTTTTTTATTGGTGGTTCTTAGGTAACTCAAAGGATGTAAACAAGGGTAGCTTCATCAGAGTCTTTCTCAGTCAGCAATGATACTCGAGTGAAAGGTAACGTCATTGGAGGTATCCTCAGCTTTCCAAAATCACTCAAGCACAAGTAGCGTCATTGAAAAAATTTTACCCTTGGCTTACTACAATGCACAACTTTGTTGTAGTTACTTCAGAATTAAGTATAAATGCTTGAAATGATGTAGAGAGGGGAAACCATACTTACAAAGAAATATCTGTCATTGAACTGAGAAAAGAAACTGATCTGATGTATCTCCACTCCCTTGACGAGAAAAACTAAGTCAGGTTTGGTGTGAAATCGGCATAGATTCTTCGAATACCCAAGAGGATATGGGGAACATTGAGAAGTTGCAAGGTCTCTATGTTTTCCAATAATCATCAATTCTTGTCAAATCAGAGTCAATGGTCACTTAGGTTCCTGAAAATGCAATAATTCCTTAGAAATCACGGTTCCTAAAGACAAACGGTTTAAGCTCATCTAGACACAAACTGACTCAAAAATAACAAAATAACTCAAAAAGAAAAACAAAAGAAAGAGACTTGTTAGTCATAGCAAATGCTCTCCCCCAAACTTACATCACACCGTCCCGGTGTGGAAATAAGGGAGAAAGAGATAGATAAACTTTTAGAAACGAAATCTGAAATTGACAAAGTGAGTGAAAAGTGAAAAGATTGAACCTGCGTGGTTGATCGATCGATCTTGAGGACGATCAATCGATCAGTACTTGGTCGAGTTTGTGCTGATGGTTAGATCGATCGGTTGATCGCACAGATTATAGTGGTTCTTCGTCGATCAATCGATCAGACCTCGAACGAGTTTGTGCTGATGGTCAGAACGATCATTTGATCATGAAGATTAGAGTGGTTCTTCGTCGATCAATCGATCAACTATTATATGATCGATCACAAGGTAACGCACAGTAGCTTGGATGAGTTGATCGATCGATCTTGATGTGTAGGTCGATCAAATGCTCGAGTGTTTAGAACTGGGAATCACTAATCAACTGATCTTTCGCCTAAGGTCGATCAACCGAACGAGCGCATACGCTCAACCCACCATGATTGATCGATTTTATCGACGATCAATCGATTTTATCGACGATCGATCGATTAGAACTCTCTGATCACGTTCTCACCTCAAACAAAACAGAACAAAATGAGGGATAAAGGGAGAAACCAAAAGTGAACAAAAACTAATACCTCCCACTCAGCGCTTGTTTAGAGTCATTAGTTTGACTGTAGGAGCTCTCAATGGTCTGAAATGTCAGTCAAGGAAATCGAATCTTCCTTAACTATGTCGACGCCAATAAAAGATGGTTTAAGGTGTTGCCCATTAACCACAAACTCTTTTCGTTTAGTATTCATCAACACTACAGCTCCATATGGGCGAACCTCCTTGATTGTTAAAGGACCTGACCATCACGACCTGAGCTTACCAGGAAAAAGTTTCAGACGAGAGTTAAACAAGAGGACTTGATCATTGGGAGCAAAATTTTGGAGAAGGATACGCTTGTCATGAGCTGATTTCGTGTGTTCCTTGTAAATCCTCGAGTTGTCATAAGCCAAGTGTCGAATCTCATCTAGTTCGTGCAGCTAGAATGTTCTTCGTTCTGAAGCGGACTTGATATCATAGTGGAGATGCTTGATAGCCTAGTTTGCCTTGTATTCGAGTTCAACCGGAAGATGACAAGATTTCCCATAGACTAGATGAAATGGAGTTGTACCCAAAGGAGTCTTATAAGCTGTTCTGTATGCCCAAAGAGCTTCGTCTAGCTTAATAGACCAATCCTTTCTTGTAGCACCGATTGTCTTTTGAAGAATACTCTTGATTTCCAGGTTTGAAACCTCAACCTGACCACTTGTTTGTGGATGATATGCTGTAGCAACCTTATGATGAACTACATACTTCTTCAGAAGACCATTGAAAGTCCTATTTATGAAGTGAGAACCTCCATCACTAATGACCACACGTGGGACACCAAATCTCAGAAATATGACATGCTTAAACATTTTCAGCACAACCTTCAAATCATTTGTTGGGCTAGCCAGTGCTTCTACCCACTTAGACACGTAATTAACTGCCACAAGAATTTACTAATTCCCAAAAGAGACTGGAAACGGTCCCATAAAGTCTATCCCCCAAACATCAAAGACTTCCACTTCCAGAATGAAGTTCTGAGGCATCTCGTTTCTCCAGCTGATATTTCCTTGCCTTTAGCATGAGTCACACTTCAAGATAAAAACTTGAGCATCACGAAATATTGTTGGCCACCAAAATCCTGCTTGTAGCACCTTAGAAACGGTCTTGAATGTCGCAAAATACCCTCTATAAGAGGAACTATGGCAATGGAACAAAATTCCAAAAATTTCTTCCTCAGCCACACATCGCCTGAAAATCCCATCTGCACACTGTTTATAAAGATAAGGTACATCCCAATAGTAGTGTTGGATATCACGAAGGAACTTCTTCTTCTTGTAGCTGTAGAACTCTGGAGGTTCGACATCTGCAGCGAGGTAGTTTGCAATCTCATCAAACCATGGAGTGCCTGGCACTCTTGGAGTTAGAGCAGGAATCCGAACAACATTAGTACCAGAACGTATCTGATAAACCTGCTCCTCACGTAAGCTATCATCTAGAGGAACTTCATCATGCATCCGAAGTCGAGATAAATGATCAGCAACTCTGTTCTCAATACCTCTCTTGTCCTTGATCTCAAGATTGAATTCCTAAAGTAGAAGTACCCATCGAAGTAGTCTTGGTTTTGCATCCTTCTTGGAGAGAAGATACTTAAGAGAAGCGTGGTCAGTGTGTACGATCATCTTCGAGCCAATAAGATACGATCTGAACTTTTCAAAAGCGAAAACTATTGCCAGTAGCTCATTCTCTGTAGTTGCATACCTCCTCTGTGCATCATCCAACGCTTTACTTGCATAGTAAATAACATGCAGCTTCTTGTCCATTCTCTGTCCCAAAACAGCCCCTACTGCATAGTCACTTGCGTCGTAAATAATCTCGAAAGGTAACTCCCAATATGGTGGCTGCTGGGTGTGCTCACTAATGCTCCTTTCAATGTGAGGAAAGCTTCTTCACACTCCTTGTTAAAACCAAACTTGACATCCCTACTTAACAGCTGTGTGAGTGGTCGAGCTATCTTTGAGAAGTCTTTAATGAATCTCATGTAGAAACCCGCATGACCGAGAAAACTTCTCACATCTTTCACCGTGGTAGGCGATTTCAGACCCATCATAACCTTGATCTTTGTCTTGTCAACCTCAATGCCATTTCCTGATATCTTGTGTCCCAAATAGATACAATCTCTGACCATGAAATGACACTTCTCCCAATTCAGCACAAGATGCTTGTCTTCACATCGTTGAAGAACCTTGCAAAGATTAGAATGACACCCAGCAAAAGAAGATCCATATATTAAAAAATCATCCATAAAGACTTCCATGATTTCTTCAATCATGTATGTAAAAATAGACATCATACAGCACTGAAAGGTTGCTGGGGTGTTACACAATCCAAACCGCAATCTACGGTAAACAAAAGTGCCATAGGGACATGTAAAAGTCGTATTCTCTTGGTCGTCCAGGTGAATAGGGATCTGAAAGAAACCAGAATAACCATCTAGAATACAGTAGTAAGAGTGGTTAGCCAATCTCTAAAGCATTTGATCCATGAATAGTCGAAGAATTTAAATTCCTGAAATCAATACACATGATATGTCCTGTAACGGTTCTAGTCGGTATCAATTCATTGTTCTCATTCTTGACTACAGTTACACCTCCTTTCTTAGGAACTACATGCACAGGACTAACCCAGTTACTATCAGATATTGGATATATGATCCCTGCTTCTAATAATTTCATGATCTCTTTCTTAACAACTTCCTTCTAGTTAGGATTTAAACGCCTCTGGTTTTCTATGGATGTCTTAGACTCATCTATAAGATGTATCCTATGCATACAAAGATCAGGGGAGATTCCAGGAATGTCATCTAAAGAATAGCCTATTGCTCTACGGTACTTACAGAGTTCACACAAAAGTAAGGCAAGTTCAGCATTGTTCAACTTAGCATTGACAATCACAGGGTAAGTTGAATTCGGTCCAAGAAATGCGTACTTTAGCCCTGCAGGAAGTGTTTTGAGTTCAAGTTTAGGAGCATTGAGCTCGCTCCACGGGTTTATAATGGCGATGAGATCGATGGCTTAGGCGCATCCAACGCGAGGTAGGCAATCATCTTCACGATTCCTTTGCTTGAGTCCAACATCTTAGCATAACTCTTCGCTTCTTCATTGAGAAACCCAAATCCTGACTCTGCTTTCATGAGTACTATGTATAGGGGGACATCAGAAAGAATTTCATCAGTCACCTCATCAACAATTTCTTCAGATGTATTGACCGTAAATGTCATCCCATTGAGCATCTATTTCTTCAACATTTTATCAATCTCAAATCTCATAACCATATCACCTAGATGGATGTCAATTCGTCCATTCTTCACATCATTCATAGCACCTACAGTTTTGAGAAAAGGCCTACCTAATATCAGAGGGTCTTTGGGTTCTTCATCAAGTTTGAGAACCATAAAATCTATTGGTACAATTGCATTCCCAATCTTGACATGAAGGTCTTCAAGATCACCAACTGGAAATTTCACTGAGCGGTCAACAAAGATCAAAGAAATCCTAGTCTTCTAGAAATCAGTAAAACTCAGGCGTAAAGCAACCGAATATGGCATCAAATTAACACTAGAACCAAGATCACAAAGAGATCGAGCAAAAACTATAGAACCAATCTGAATTGACAACACAAATCGTCCAGGGTCTTCTTTTTTCTTCTGTAACTTATTCTAGAGCAAGGCACTGCAATCTTAAGTTATCATCATGACCTTCTCTTCCCCTGTGAACTTGTTAGTAACCAGACCCTTGACGTAGCACTTGAGTGACGGTATCATCTGCAATGCATCAACAAAAGGTAACCTCACGCTTAAATCTACAAGCATTTCTTTGCACCTTGCAACTTCCAAATCTTTACGGGATTTCTTTGGAAGGATTAGGTATGGAGGAGTAGACATATATCTCCTCTCAAGGTTGGTACTTGAACTCTGCTTTGAAGTTGCTAGATTCGGCTGATTTTGCTTCAGCACAGTCTCGGTTCCAGACATGAGGATCAATCGATCAGCTCCAGGATCGATCGATCCTTCTCCCTGCAGAGAAAGATTGCTCTCATTTCTTATTTGTACTTCTTCTTCCTGCTCAAGGTCTATCACCTCATTCTTTTCTGTTGATTTCTTATATGTTGGTTCTAAATTCCTACCACTTCTCAGTATTATAGCATTGCACTCCTAGTAGTTATCAAAGTATTCAAAAGGATGATCCTGTTTTTGTACTTGTGCGATGACATCATCATACTTCGAGTTAAGTTCAGAGTACAACTTATCCACCTTCGCATTTATCTTGACTCTAGCTTAATGTTGCCCCTGAATGAGCTGCCGTAACATAGACTTAATATCATCTTGACCAGTACCTAAAGAACTAGATGATGATGAAACCTGATGCGGCAATGAACGAGATTCTATAGAAACTAATGCTGATTCGAACTGTTCTCTTTTACCCTCAACCTCAGCTTCACCTCTACGCACAGCCTCTTCTTCTTGACTCCACTTGCTGCAATGAACTCATATAGCTTCTCATTAATACCGTCAATCCGCTGTGATTTGACATTGCTTGCATCATGATTGTAGAAAGAATCTTCAACAGTGCTTAGACCCTTTGAACTTGTAGATAGATTGTTGATCAAGGCAAATGCATTCTCTGTGGTGTTGGTCATGAAATCTCCTCTACTTGCAGCATTCAAAATTCGCCTATGCTCCCAACTCACACCACCATAGAAGATGGTCAAAATCTGCTCATCACTAAATCCATGATGCGGACAGTCTCTTTTGTACCCCTTAAAACGTTCCCAAGCATCACCAAAAGATTCATCGTCACGATGTTGAAACCTCGAGATCAGATTTTTCAGCTGCGTTGTCTTCTTCTTGGTAAAGAAGTAGTCTAAGAAAGTGTCTCTGATAGGATCCCATGATGTTAATGAAGCTGGAGGAAGGGACTTGATCCACCCTAAACCTTTCCTTCCAACGAAAACTTGAAGAGTTTACACTTAGTGTAGTCTTCAGGCACTCTTCTCGGTGTTGTAGTACTGCATATCTCTTTGAAATTCTCTATGTGGTCCATCGGATTCTCAGCAGGAAAACCATGGAAAGTAAATTGTCGCACAAGTGCTATCAACTGTGGATGGAACTCGAAATCAACTCCCTCTTGTGTAGATATAGAAATCGCTGATCGATTCAAATAATAGAGGTGAGGAGTATCCGTTTCTCTTATAGCTTTGTTGGAGCTTAGCATCTCTTTCCTTCCTCAACTCCTCTATTTCTCTCTTCAACTTCTCAACAGTGGCTTCTTGGTCTTGATCCTGATGATCATCCGTGTGATTTAAAGGGGTTTCCATTGTAAATCAACCTGAAAAACAAAACAAGAAACCAAAAAAACGAAAACATAAGCAATAATGTCTTAGACAAAATCTCAGTAACGAATCAAAAGGTAACAATATTGGTCCCCGGCAACGGCGCCAAAAACTTGATACACAGAGTTTTAACCCTATATTCCTACTGCAAGTGCACAACAAATTGAGTAGTACTCTAGGGGTCGAATCCACGAAGACCAAGCTATTACACTATCAATTCTGAGACTAAACTAGAGCTAAGACGAAACCTAAGATTGTAAATCAAGTATGAACTAAACAAAATTTAAACGAAATGAAATCAATAACCTAAAACACCAAGCTTAGGGAATTCAACAAGAAAGTAAGGAAGTTGAATTAGCGAACTATTCAGGGAACAATTCAAACACAATCTCGACTCAAACAAATAACTATAACCAATCCACTGTCGTGGTATCAATTACTATATCTAACAACCTATAGATCATAACCATCATTGGTTCTAGAGATGAAGATATGCATTATTGAATGGGTTTGATAAGTCCACAATCAGCCTTGACATCAACTTTCGCGGTCAAGGACTGATTGTTCACCTAAGGAGGATCTAATCCCTAACAAGCTTTTGGAATATTAAACAATTTGGAATCATAGACTAGTTAGCTACTCTAGCCTAAACATTAAGATTATCCTTAAATGGAGAACACATCAAGCAATACCTATTTGTCCCTTATTCAATCATTCCATAACAATCCTAGAAAACCATAAACTCAGATAAGAACTACTCAGATATAATTAAGGAACATAAAATCAAAGACATGACAGAAAGCATGAAAGATAATTGAAATGGAGATTAAAGGTTTAGAAATCTTCTCCAATTGTGTAGAGATTGGAAATCCTCTCCTCAAAAACTCTAGAACAAAGTCTGGTAACATAAAAGATGAATTGTGTCCCTCAGAAAACGAGTTTAACCTAATTTAAATCACTAAACCGACTTGGTACAAAAATAAGGAAATTCAAATTTGGGCTTCGCAGGGTCGCTGATCGATCGATCAAGATGATGATCGATCAATCAAGTCTTCTTTGGTCGATCAATTTGGCGTCAGGTCGATCTTATGGTCGAGCGCTTCTTCTTCGAAATGTTGATCGATCGATCTATAGGCACGAGATCGATCACATGGTCGAGCGCAAAAATCTGGAGATACGATGATCGGTCGATCAAACCACATGAAGTCAATCAAGTAGTCGAGTGCTTTCTTCTTAGTTGATGATGGTGATCGATCGATCAATTGATTCTGCCACGAAAACTCCTAATTTAGCTCCAATCCTACTGCGCTCACAATATCCAGATTATCCTTGAGTTATACATGTAAAAACTCTAAAAACATAACAAATACTCTGAAAACAAACGAATAAAAGAGCTCAAAATCGGTAAAAATCAAGGTATATTCATTATGATACTGACCACGGCCGCAAATATTTTATCTTCGATAAATGTCTCTATAAAATACCCGAGATACAAGACGTTATTCAAAATGGCTGGTCCACTAGCTCTGCTGAACAACAATTGGATATGGTTGAACGGCTACGGCGTTACAGACGGTTACTTGCTGACTGGCGGACACAGAACCCTACTAATTTTGAAACACTATTCACGAGCTCCTCACATGGTGATCATGAGGATATTCTTCGTTCATTGGCATGTGTAGTTACACAAACCATGAACGATGATCTCACAAGGCCTATAACGTTGGAGGATGTCAAGTCCGCGGTCGTTAGCATTGGTGCGACTCATGCACCTGGTCCTGATGGGTTCACTGCGGCATTCTTTCAACATTACTGGCCGGTGTTAAGTGAAGCTATTATTTCTGAGGTTCAACAATTTTTCTTAATTGGATGTATGCCTACATACTAGAATAATATGAACATATATCTTATACCAAAAGTTGATTGTCCGTAAACGATGGTTGACTTTCGGCCTATAAGCTTATGTAATGTTATTTATAAGATTATCTCCAAGATTATAGTTTCAAGACTTAAACCTTGGCTCTCGTTAGTAATCTTGGAGTCTCAAGCTACTTTTATACCACATCGTTATATCCTGGATAATGTCCTTAGTAATTTGTTGACACCGAAAAAATTCATGGGGACCTAAGTGGTATTCAGTTAGCACGGGCGTGCACCAGTGGTGCGCATCTTCTATCCACTGATGATTCCCTATTTTTCATTCACGCTGATGTACATAATGCTAAAAACCTAAAAAACATTTTTACGTTATATGAAGAAGCCTTCGGCCAGGTTATCAATTACAGCAAATCGGTTATTACTTTTGGTCATCGAGTTTATCCTTTTACACGGGATCAGATACAAGCGGTTCTGTGAATTTCACAAGTTGGTGGTGGGGGGAAGTATCTTGGATTACCGGAACAATTTGGCCGGAATAAACATGAGATGTTTAGCTTTGTGGAATCCAACATAGCGACTAAGCTACAGGGTTGGCAAAATCATTTTTGTCTCCTGCTGCCAAAGAAACTTTAATCAAAGTGGTTTTGTATGCTATGCTAGTGTATTCTATAACATGTTTCCGCATCCCAGGTAGTCTTTACAAAACGATTGACCAACTTATATCGAGGTTTTAGTGGGGCTACACCCTAGCTAAGCAAAAGATCTCTTGGGTATTCTGGAAGAAAATTAGTCAGCCAAAACAAAGTGGTGGATTAGGCTTCCGAAAGCTGCAACAGTTTAATCAAGCTCTCTTAGCTAATCATGTTTGGAAGCTCATCAAAAGACAAGAGAGTCTCTTATTTTTGGTGTTAAAAGCTTGATATACATGGTTTTTAGCATATTTTAGTAGTCTCATTTAACTATTTTCTGCATATATTTCTACTATATTCACATCATTTTAGAGTCCAAATAGCTTCATTCATCTGCATTAGCATACACGTTGCATTAAAGGAGATTTCAGGTACTCCAGGCGCAGAAGTGGAGTGTTAAGGACAAGCAGAGACTAAGGGGTGCAAGGAGCAGCACTTGGAATCAGATTGGAGTAGGAGGTTGTCAAAAATTGAACCAGCACTGGATGCAACTCGAGTCGCAAATCGAGTCTAGAAGCACTACAGTCGGTATGGAGTGGCAGATCGAGTCTAGGAGCACTCGAGAAGGTCTCGTGTCAGAAATCAAAAGAACTCGAGTTGCACTCGAGTGGCGGTTCGAGCGTGTATCAACCCGAGTTGCTCTCAAGCCCGTGATCAGATTTTGGACATATAAGTGATGCACGTTCGAGTTAAGGATTGAGTGGGTCGTGTTTAGAGCTATAAACTTTCATCTCGTGGGCCTTTCAGCACTTAGGTCGAGTTTGAAGTTGAAATCCACTACAAGCTGAGCTTCTTTCTAATGAGCTGAGTTAACCTAGGGTTTTACCAGACTTAGTATAAGTATTTGCGTTCGTTACCAAAAACGATTAGCCTAGTTTTTACTACTTTCGGGCAAGCAGCCGTTTCTTTGCTTTTGTAATCCCAAGAATTAAAATCTCTTGTTTTGGAGTTTATTTTTATGCAATTCAGTTTTTTGTTTAGTGTTGATTTGTATTCTTGTTCGAGTCTTCCTCAATGTTATCTGATATTAATTCCAAAGCATGCTGTTAAATTCATGAATTCTGAGTAGTCACATAAGGGTCTTGAGGATGAGTTAGGTTAGCGTGAATCTTAGGTTCTCTAGGTTGCTTGAGGTTAGGAATGATTAGATCTTATCTGATTTGGTGTTGTTAATGCTAGTTTATTTCTGATCAACTGAAGCTCGTTCTAAGAAGTTCTAGCACCCGATAGGTGTTTGGTAGAACGTCTGACCGAACCACTTTAGAGATTCACACGCTTAGCTCGAGGGATTGAATGTCTAAGGTGTGAATTAGCTCCAAGCGAGTTGATCGTTCATGCCGGTTAAATTCTCAAAACGTATATGGCGATAGGGTCCGTTAATAGCTTAATCGAGTATGTTTGCCACGAGAGTGGATTCATTGCTTTGTGTTCTCGATGCTTAGAGATTAGCTCTATTGAGTGTTGTCAAGCGCCTAGTATGATACTCACTCATGCACTTGGTTTACTTGTTATTTTGTTGTTTACTGCTTGCTTTGTTTTTACTCTGATCACTTTTGTTTGCCTTATTTATTTTCAAGTTGTTTATACTGGAGTTTAATTTAGGTTGCTAGACATAATTCACTATGATTGGCTTGAATTAGAGTTGTTAACTGCATCTTGATTGATAGATGCACTCCTAATTGGTTTGACACCTTTTGTGCTACTTCGACACATTAGTACAATAAGATTTGACAGTAGAGTAAAATCTTGTTATCAAAGCTAAGTATTTTCCTACTCAATCTATTTTTCATTCGTCACGACACACACAATTTTCATATGGTTGGCTATCTTTAAATATGGTATGGAATTGTTAAAAAAGGGAACACACTTGAGTCTTGGTGATGGTTTTGGCACGTTGATTGGTAAGGATAATTGACTCCCTTTTAATCCTCCTCGGCCACCTTTGCTTCTTCCAGTAGTGAACCCCAATCTCCAGGTTTCTTATTTAATTAATGCTACTACTGGGCACTGGGATGAAAATAAAATTCAGCAACTGATTCATCCTTCGGATCATGATAATATCTTCAAAATTTTCCTTCCCTCCATACCATCCCCAGACCTTCACATCTAGAACTATCGTGCGGATGGTAATTATACGGTCAAATCGGGCTATCGGGTAGCTTCTGCTGAATTACACTCCCAGCAAGATCACCAAGCTCCGCTAAGCTGTTACCCAATTTTAGCGGTCAAACTGTGGCAACTTTATATAGCGCCTAAACTCAAACATTTTATGTGGCGTTTATTATCTCGTGCATTGGGTGTAGCGGAGAATTTGAGCATACGAACAATTACTTGTCTACCAACATGTCTTCGGTGCTGTTCGGAATTTGAAACTACGGACCATGCTTTTTTTAACTGTCCGTATACTATGTCTATTTGGCGCTCAGTGGGTGTACCAACAAATATTCTTAGTGATCCAATGCAATCAATAGAAGCGAAGTTTGAACATTTATGTGCCTTATATGATGATCACCGTCTTCCTTACGACTTGCGATGTCTCCCTTTCTGGACGCTATGGCGGATTTGGAAGTCATGTAACAATCTGCTATATAGTCGTAAATCTATTAATTTGAGTGAACTGGAGCGTACAATTCGGGAAGATGTTCGAGAGAGGTGTACACGGAAGGAGGCTAACCTCCCTTTACCTATGATTAACGGCCCTAGCGGTACTCCAAGACGCTGTTTGCCACCTCCACTAGGCTTTATAAAGTGCAACTACGATGCAGCTCATCATTCAACAGGATTATCGGGACTTGGGTGGATTATACGTGATCACTTAGGCGTTATTTTGCATTGTGGAATGGGTACTTTTGCAGGACGTTTTACAGTAGAGGAGGCCGAAAGGAGTGCTTTGCTGTGGGCAATATAATCTACGTGGGCGTTGGGCTTTGAATCGGTGATCTTTGAGGGTGATAATGTGAACCTGACAAATGCAGTCTTAGGTCATGGCACTAATTATAGATTACAACATCTCGCTGCAACAATCCAACAATAGCGGCCAATGTTTCACTTGATTGATTTTGGAAGTGTGTGGTTCACTTGAATTCAATCGGATATGAAAAGTGAAAACTAAGTTGGTCTCTTGGCTGGTTACATAATCCATTTGTCCTTAATTTTTCTTGAAGAACAGAAGCTTCTTGTGGCAAGGTACTTTTGCTTGCCGTGGCATTGCTTAATTACATAATTCTGATTTTGTAATGATCAATGGAGAGCGTGTTCTTCAATAAATCATAACTGGTTGGTTGGTTAACAAAGATGATGATAATATGAAATTACTTTATTTGGAACCACATTATTATTTCTTAAATCGTTACATTGTATCATTAAAGTAGATCAGAATCACCAATCATTTTTGGGAGTACATTTTCGAGCGGTGGTGAGCTTGACAGGTTTGGTCTTGAGGACAGGGTTGCGCTCGAAGAAGTTGGTGGGTCGGAGTTCAAAACCACCGGATAAAGTAGGCATGGTCGGGTAATCTTCCTGGTTGGGGACATGGTGGAATCCAACAGTGTACCACATCACTATATCTTTATTCTCTATTTCCCTATCCCTGTCACATTCATTCAATTACATAATACTTTAGCCTCTCCACATCAATAATTTATCTTTTAAATACAAAAAAAGAATACACAAATGTTTACGTAAGAATATTTTTTTCCAAAATCATTTTGATAAATGAAACATAATTAACAAAGGTCAATCTAATTACTGTTTAAATATATATATATATATATATAGTTCTATAAATTCACGTTTTAAATGAACTTAGGAATCATATGTTGACCTAAAAAAGTAACTTATATAATTTTGAAAAACTGAAGACGATATAATATTCACATTACTTAAGGGAAATATAGAGTACCTTTCAGACCAAACGGCCAAAGTATCATCGCCTTGACTCCTATCAGCATACAAGCC
>OVAX01003300.1:0-20868 GCA_900406405.1 Lepidium africanum
TACGAATGGGTGTGTATGTTTGTTTTAGAGTCTTAAAAACAGAGTCAAAACAGAGTGTGTTCGTGTGTGTGTATACTCTAAAATCGTTCAATAAAATTCAATTCACTTTAACATATGTTACCGGTCAACATTAATTTATACTATTTTCTTAAACGATCGTTTCAAATGGTGTTATCACACAAACCATAAATATACGAATCCCTTCTGAAAAAATTATGTTATGGACAAAATTTATAGGAGATTGTCCACATCGACAAATAACAATTCGATGGGAGTGGAACCATACTATATAGTTCTAGCAACAACAAAAGCTGCAAATTCTAGTTCTATTTTCAAGTTTTACCGAAGAAGATTCATATGAAAAAAAAAATTGATAATTGGCTGTTATCTATGTTACATATGAATTTACAACAAATTAAAATTTATAAAATTGATTGTCATTATGTTACATAACGGCCGATGATACACTCTAAATTGCCCATATGTTAAATATCATTGATGTGGACGGAGTAATAAATTTTGCTATGTGGTTTAATCGACAACCTTAGTAGAGATTCAAAACTTAATTGAAAGAGGTTTGTAAGCTAAGTCACGTTAGCTTTGTGTACTTCTAATGTTATATTAATATTATTTCACGAGTCTATGCTTTGAATATACTAGTTTATTTACTATGCAATTATTTTATGATGGTTGGTATCACAAGCCCGCCAATATGATATGATTTCATGAATCTCTTAATATTTACTTGAAATATTAATAATTCGATCTCACTTACAACAACAAGAAAATTATACAAATATGATAGAATTACGCACCTACATATATGAGTTCGTAGAAAATTGTTGACGTCGGTAATAAAATTGTTGAGTTCATAGACTTGATTCACATTCCTCAATAGTGTAGTGGGTCAAAATTCTACTGAAAATTTAAAATAAATGTATAAAAATCGATTTGGAGGGGAAGAAAATAATGTCAACATTTGTAAAATAATATGAAATTAATATCAACTTATACTTGTGTTCGGTTGAGAACATGTAATTTGGAAAAAGATTTATATATTCAGATTATTGATATTTTTACTTTGATTTGGGTAAAACTTACTTGGTTTAATTCCACTCTAACTAGTAGATTTTATTTGGTAAAATATTATCTAAAACATACAAACAAATGTAGTAACAAGTATAAAAATATAATTTTGATAAATTATGAATTTCTAACTCAAATAAATTGGCAATAAGTAGAATGATCAATATGTTCCTATATTTAGATTATAATGATCTTAAATTTGATGTGGTCTAAAACTATTACATTCTAACAAATTCTTAATGAGAAATTGATAAAGATAAAACAGAAAAGATTATTTAAAAAGTATACATAATATATATGTATTGTATAATAATCAAACGTATAAATATATATATATATATATATATAGTAAAATTGAATGTGAATGGAATAATCTATACATTACTCTAAGTTAGAGTACATGGCGGATTTGAATATGTCTTTGTTTTTTTTACTTGATTTGACTTCCTTTCATTGTTGATTTTCCGTACATTATTCATCACTAATGTACTTTATATTACAATCCATAATTTTAATATAGACTAGAACATTATTATTGATCTGTAAACATATTAGCCACATACAACAGAAATATTTTATTTAATTATATTTGATAGATACCTAAAATATGATAAGAACCAACATATAGATAATAAAAGAACTAGAGATATAGGAAACGGGAAACCAAACCACAATGTAAGAAAACGTGCCTACATGTATATATGTAAGAAGCTAGAGTGAGACCAGTGACCAGGTTCATGTGTTCTTCTAAAGCTTGTGTGCGGGTGGATTACAATGAGCTTTAGGGAAATGCTTTTTAATTGTTGAGCATTTCACATGTATCGGATGTGGATGAAACGGTGGAAACTTGGGAAACCCTCGCTGTTGGGCCGTCACTTGATCATCTTCTGCGCCATTCGTATTACTCATTAGGAGTGGATTAATTAAGATATAGGTCATGTTCTTTTTACAATTGCTAAAATAGTAATCAGTGACCAGATGTTTAACTAAATTCAAATTTATTTTTGTGAAAAATGTATGACAGCATCGGTAAAACCAATCATTATGACCAATTTTATTGTCGCTGTAATTATTAGCGACATCAGCGGATGTCGGCTTCGACGAGTAGTAGCAACTCAAAAATCATCTTTTACCATTTTTTTTATTTTATTTTTTCAACCTTAATTTTAATCACCAAAAGTGATCGCACCACCAAATAAAGAACATGCCCATACTAACTTAGACCAAAAATAAAAAAAGATATACTAACAATTTTTTTTGTTTAACTAAGAGGTTTCAGACAGAGTCCCGACTACCTTTTGAGGGCATATCTAACCATCTATAATCTCTTTAAGACCTAGAGAAGCATGTAAAATTTTGTGGCCAATGCAAATTGAACCTAGGTGACGGAGGTCCATCTAAACACTCATTTACCACTAAACCAACGTATGTTTGTTAAATTATACTAACTTTGTTGATAGTAATAGAATAATAACAAACAGAAAGACAAGAATTACTCACTAAGTTTGCCGGATTCCATTTGAGCACCAAAGGCTTGATCCATATGAGGAAACACAAGAAGGAGAAGGACAAAGAGAAGCATGGGAGAGACTGATGAAGATGCCATCTTAATTAATATTCAATCTTAATATTTACTTGTATCAAAGTGACTCGATCTTCTTTATGCATTTATATAGATTTATTGTCATCAAGAGTTGAAGATGTGGTGGAGAATAATTTAGCCAAAGACATCGAAGAGATAAGAGAGAAGCTATCGATGTGTAAATGTTTTTGTCTAGTTGCGCTCAACTAGATACGGTGGAGTTGTTTTGTGGTGCTTGTTATTACTTTCATTGCATTACTGATATTTTTGTTTTTTTTCTTCCAATGTTATAGAATATTATACTAAAAATTTGTGATGGGAAAAAATCGTTTGAAAATTCTTATGAATTTGTGATGGAAAACAAAATAGAATAAATCCATAAGAATTTGATCAAAAATTTACGAAGAATTTTATCCCATTATAAAATCCATCAGATTTCCATTACAAAACTATCAGAGATCTATCAGAAAAATCTGTTAAAAATTATCAGATTCAATCTAAAATCCATTAAAAATCCTCAGAGACCCGTAAAAAGAATTTGTTATAGCCGTCTCTAAACAATCTATCACAATAACTAACTCCAATATGTTATGCAAGATCAAGCATGACATCACCTACATGCACTACAAGAAAAGGTAGTTAAATCCGACGGAATTTCCGACGGAATTTGTTTCCGTCGGAAAATCTTAAAAATTTCCGACGAAAACAAATTCCGTCGGAAATATTTAGGTGATAATCGACGGAAACCGACGGATATTTTAATTAATTTTAAAATAATTAAATCCGTCGGTTTCCATCGGAAATATTAAAAAAAATTCCGACGGAAACCATTCCCATCGGAAAATAAGGATAAATTTCCGACGGATTCATTTTCCGTCGGAATTTTTTGTGATATTTCCGACAGACTTATTTTCCGTCGGAAATATTTGTGAAATTTTCGACGGATTTAATATCCGTCGGAAATTTATACTTAGTTTCCGACGGAAACTATATCCGTCGGAAATTATTTACGTATTTTCGACGGAAACCGACGGATAAGATGATGAAAGTGGTTACGAATCGAACACAAACGTTTTACATGGGTTGGGACGTAGGTAGGTATGGCCTTCAGTTTCCGTCAGTTTCCAGAAATTTCGGGTTTATTAAATCCCGAAACCAGAAGTTTCGGGTTTATTAAATCCCGAAACCAGAAGTTTCGGGTTTATTAAATCCCGAAACCAGAAGTTTCGGGTTTATTAAATCCCGAAACCAGAAGTTTCGGGTTTATTAAATCCCGAAACCAGAAGTTTCGGGTTTATTAAATCCCGAAACCAGAAGTTTCGGGTTTATTAAATCCCGAAACCAGAAGTTTCGGGTTTATTAAATCCCGAAACCAGAAGTTTCGGGTTTATTAAATCCCGAAACCAGAAGTTTCGGGTTTATTAAATCCCGAAACCAGAAGTTTCGGGTTTATTAAATCCCGAAACCAGAAGTTTCGGGTTTATTAAATCCCGAAACCAGAAGTTTCGGGTTTATTAAATCCCGAAACCAGAAGTTTCGGGTTTATTAAATCCCGAAACCAGAAGTTTCGGGTTTATTAAATCCCGAAACCAGAAGTTTCGGGTTTATTAAATCCCGAAACCAGAAGTTTCGGGTTTATTAAATCCCAATAAGTACATAATATTTTAATATATTTAAAATATTAAAATATTTCCGTCGGTTTCCGTCTGTTTCCGTCGGAAAATTAATACCGTCGGTTTCCGTCGGAAAAATTAATATCGTCGGTTTCCGTCGGAAAAATTAATACCGTCGGTTTCCGTCGAAAATTTCATTAATTTTTCCGACGGAAACCGACGGACACGAGTATGTTTTCTTTCCCGTGAAGCCTCTCCTCCATTAACACACCTAAGAAATCCGCTTTTTCTCTCTCGACCACCGAATCAACTGAAACTTCCGGCGAGTCTTTACACATCCATTGCGGTCTCATTCCTTCGTCGATTCAACCACATCATGTAAGATTTCTCTCAAATTTAGAACTTTTAGGTTTTTAGAAAAATTGGAAAAAATTTCGATTTCGGTTAGATTTAGGTCGAATTAGTGTTAGATTCTGATAGATTAAAGTGTAAGGAATGCAATGAAATAGGTTTCGGAAGTTTTGATCGGTGAAATTGATCGATTTCACCGATCAAATTTGGAGTCCGATTTTTTTTTTTTTTCTTCAATTCTTTTTCCCCGATCCAGTTTTTTTTTCTCTAACTTTTTTTTTCGCGAATTTTTTTAAAAAAAATTTTTTTTCAAAATTTTTCTTTTTTTTTCAAAAAAAAAAACACAAAATTTAACGGGAAAACAACCAATTACACAAAATTTCTGATGCCATAATTGAGATTAACTGTCAACTAAATAATTTTAAACGAAATTTTGGTAACTGTAAAGATAATATTTTCCCCTACAGGACTAGCTACAGTGATTTCCAGAGCCACAGACTCTCATCACGAGGACTAGACTCGGATGAGACACTGAGCCCAGATCGGAGCTTTGGAGCTCCCACATGCCCCGGGACTTCTAACACGGTGGCAAATTTGACAATCGAGGAGCTCCTCGAAGCTGGAGGCCGGGCACGGCTAACAAAACTCGACCCTAACGGTCCAAAATGGTAAGAAATTTTACTTCGTATTCCATATTCTAATTACGTATTTCACACCCGTTTTATAATTTTAATCCAGGTTTCGGGTCGAGCCGAGCATCAGAAAATCGATAATGCGGATGATACATCACAACCTTCCGTTCGCGTACCCCAAGTATAATGATTTCCCTCGGGAATTGCAGGAGAGTGGGTTCAGGTCTTTTACGGTAAGATTGAATGTTAATTACTTTTTGTCATTGTATTAAATAATTTGTTTACTTTACTTCTGTATGTTGCAGCAAGATTTTACCTGGGACGCGGAGATCACCCCACTCGTGCGTACTGGGTTCGACAAACAATGTCGAACTTCGTACAAAAACCACGTGCACGAGTGGAAAAGGATTTGGCTTGCAGGGAAAGGAAAAATCCCAAAAAACTGCGATGAGGACCGCTTCAGAGAGTTCATCCAGTACTGGACCAGGGATGATACCAAGANGTTCATCCAGTACTGGACCAGGGACAATACCAAGATGATTGCCTCGACAAACTCAACTAACCGGAACAGCAACCGAGGCGGGTTAGGTATTGCGACCCACAACAACGGGGCACAAACGTTTGAGCGCCGGGCTCAAATTTTGGTAAGTCAGAAATTTATAGTTATACATTTATTTTTGTATTTTATATAACTTTTTACTCTTACCAGACCGAGAAATTGGGCGAGGACCAAATTTCCTCGTCTTACTCCAGGACACCCATACGAACAAAAAGACGAGGTCATTCAGGACAAGAAGGCCATAAGTGTCATCGAGTCGGTCAAAAAGAAGACTGATGACATTCTCACCCAGCGCAGCCAAGAGGGATCGAGTGGATCCAACGAATTGTCTCGGGATGAAATCGACCAACTCGTTATCGAGGTAACTAATTATTGTATATTTTAATCACATTTTTAATTTTCAGTTTATTGCCTATCACAAATTTTTTATATTGTAGACAACACCGTCTACTAGAGGACGAGTTTTTGGGCTTGGCAATCTAGCCAGTTCCGCAGGCGGGCTTTCTCAATTACGGCCGAGAAACTTATCGGAAACAGAACGGGAAGAGCTCTTAATGCTCCGATCGAAATCAGAGGAGATGGAGCGTAAGCAGAGAGAGCTCGAGACACAACAAAAACAGCTCGAGATACAACAAAGGGAACAAGCTGAGGAAATGGCTAAATTTCAAGAAATGTTCTCGGCATATGACCATATGTTTTCAGACACTCCACCGGGTCCCGGGATTTAGATGACTACATTATTTGTAATATTTTGTTTTCTCGAATCAAAACAATTAATAAATATTTTTTTCATTTTCTTTTCTTAATCAATTTAATATTTTATAATTTTTTATTCTAAAATAAATTTTATTTTATTTTTTAAAAAAATAAAAATTTAAATTCCGTCGGTTTCCGTCGGTAATTTTACCGACGTTAACCGACGGTTGGTTTCCGACAACAATCTATTGTGGGTAGTTCTAGGATGATAAAAGCTATGAATGGCTGCTAGTTTTTGGATTTAGTTTCTAATTTTTGGATTTTAGATTTTAGTTTTTAGATTTAGATTTTGGTTTTAGTTTTTACATTTTATTTTCTACTTTTAAAACTCAAAAAGCTAATTTTTGGTTTTTGGAGAAATCAATGTTGATTTCTCAAAAACTAGTTTTTCTTAGTTTTTAGTTGAATAAAAAACTAAAATTATGAATGGTAGAGTATTAGGTAAAAAAAAACTGTTTTTCAAAAACAAAAACCAAAAGCCAAGCTTTTACAAGCCAAAAACCGTTAAACAAACATTATCTGAAACAGGCCCGGTTTTAAGGGTGTGCAACATGTCCAACCAAATGCACAGGGCCCACTAGTTTTTTCAAAAACTTTAATATAGTTTAAGAGCCCAATTATTTTTTTAACAAAAGGTACCTAGCAATTAAGGCCCGTTTTATCAAAATTGAACAGGGCCCAGTAATTGATAGAGCCGGGCCTGATCTGAAGAGCATAATTAACTCGAGTCTGTTTAAAAAAGAGTTATATTATGTAAATTTTTCTCTGAAAAGTATGACATGCAAATTAGACAAAATATATATGTGAAATATCAAAACAACAAATGTTACAACAATTTAATATATTCCAAATTTGTAACGTGACTAGTCAAATTAGTCAGCTCATACGTCACTGTCATTTCATAATATCTCCTAATAATCATCGTACATTCTACACGAGTACCGAAATATTTACACATGAATCATGTCACATGATACAGAGTGCTAATCTTTTGATTGGTAATCTGAATTATTATTAGTCTTTTATGGAAGTATTTTAGTAAATTAATTAATGAATCAACAATTTTGATCTAAGAAGAGTATCATCAAAAGCCATCAAAGCTTACAATCAAACTGCTTATAATCAAACGCCAAATATACTATACTCAAACGTCAAATAAGTATGCCATTAAGCATTAATTAAGTCCAACATGTTTGGTCAAATAATTAGTTTAAACATCAAACAATTTTTTTTGTCAAAGATCAAACATGTTTTTTTTTTTAACAATTAACCATTGGATCAACAAGCTATAATCTATAACCTAAATTCTCGAATTAGAACAATGTGATATTTGAACTCACCACCTGATGCCTACCAAAATCATGAATAACCCAACTAGATAATCTTTTTCAAAATACTTATCATTAAAGAGAAATTTCCAATATATACATATATGTATGTAAATGAATAATCTATAACTTTAAAGTAAATGAACAAGAAATGATATGAGTACATTGAAATGACAAAGTTTGGCAATTAATTAACGGTGTGATTGAAATTACTAGAATAAGTTTGGTGAGTCCACTTTTCTGAAATACACCATATCCTAAAATGTAAATTTTTTTAAATCTTCTTCTAGTTAATGTTTAAAATGACTAAATGTAAAATTACCAATTATCTCCTGCTAAATTTTCCTTAATAAAAATAATTAGAACTTCCAAAATTCCAAAAATATTTTCCAAATTAAAGTAAAATTTACAAATTGAATTAAATATATAAGCGTACATGTTAGAATCAAGACAACAAATTTTGGTGTAGTAAAGAGACAATATGGATCATGACATCAAGGTTTTAATTATAATCCTCGTCGGTATAGGGTTTCTATTAATTCTTCTGCTTGTTTGGTCGTGGATTCGCAGTCGTACGCCTGAAGTTCCAGTTCATCCAGTTAATCAACCTTAACTATTTTTATTATAATTATGTATTGGCTGTTTGTTTTTATGAATTATTTTATTATGAAGTTTTTAGTTTATTAATAGCAGCAATAATGTAATGCTGCAATTTTTATCGATAATTAACTTGTTCTCCTATTTAATGATATTGTACCTCTATTTTATATTTAAAATGATCTCGTAAAATTGCCTACTTGCTCTCAGTCCAGTGATTAGGATGATCCAGCTAATGACTTGGCACTAGGGTTCGATTTCTACCCGCTGCATTATGGTAGTTTAAAAAATAAATTTCAGGGGTGGGCTTTAGGCTATGGATCGGACTTTCTCGATCCAATGTTGACAACAAAAATGATCTCGTAAATTTTTATATATTTTTTTTCTGGAAATTCGAATTTATCATTTATTTAGTACATTATAATTTTTCCTTTTCATTATTTTATTACACGAATATTATGCTTCCGTTACAAATTACATCTCACAATCAATAACTTAGGGCCTGATTGGAATTGCTTTTATTTTTCGGTTTTGGAAAGCAAAAATCTTTGTAAAAGATTGAAATTAAACCAATCATATTTTAGTTTAAAAGATAAACTAGAATATTTTTGCTTTCCAAAGCAGAAAAACGAAAGCAATTAGAAAAACGAAAGCAATTCCAATCAGGCCCTTAATATAGATCTTGGCCAACTAACTGGACTACTATATATATAACCGAACTGAAATTATACCTATAACCGAACTAAATTTTATGATTAGTGTAATAAAGTAGTGGTTTAAGAGTATGGATTAATTTTGGTGGGACAATTGTTTACGCTATTATTTTGGTATTAATAAAGACTGGTCTGGATTTGAACACTCCATGTTAACAAAATTTTGTGATAAGTTGGTTTTGTTTCGGTTTGGAGAAGAAAATCAAATTGTAACTTACTATTTGCCATTTATTCTTGGTTTGGTTCTGGTCGTCCAAACAAATCGGTTAATCAAAATCTTTATTGAAATTTTTTTTTTAGAATGTTTTAAAATATAATATCCACGTCACTACTTGCATGTGTGCGTACATATGTGTCCAATAGCATGATTATTAACACGGGAAGTACCATAAAATTTTAATTTCCCATTTCTTCTACACAATGTTTCTAAATGGTTTAATGTTGAATTTTCATTTTTTTTCCAACCAAATTTTCTATGATGAAAAAATATAAAATTTCCAAATAAAATATAAAATTATTAAATGAATAACTTCCAAAATTAAATTTACATGATACAGTATATATATTATGGATCTTTTGTTTATAGAAACATAACATGACATCTTTTGATGAACTGATTTGGCCAAAATATTAGAAATACTGATTGTATACTTTTGCTTAAGACGTAATTAACTTTAATTTATGTATATATATATATATATTTTAAGAAACTAATATTGTCATACATTTTTGTATTAAGTTATATGAAAGGAAGATTACCGAAATATCAAAACAGAAATAAAAAGGCATGACAATTAACGAAATATTCCATTAAAAAAAGTTACATATCCATTTTTGTTTTCTAGTACGTTTTTAAATTAAGAAAATGTAAAATTACCAACTTGTTTCCTACTCAAAGTAACTAAATTTCTAAATAAATACATATAATTTCCAAATAAAGGTAAATTTTCCAAATTAAATTTTAAACACTCACACACACATATATATATATATATATAAACATATGTTATAGAATTAAAAGAACAAGTTTTGGTGTGTCTAAAGAGAAGCAATATGAATCCGACCATTCCAATAGTATGCGTCCTTTTTGCAGTGTTGCTCTTTGGTTTCCTTGCTTGGTCGTTATACGAAGGTCATAAGAAATCGACTGAAACTTCGACTCCGACTCAAGCTCGAGCTCCAGCTCCGAATCCGAATGTGACACCGGTTTATGTCGATGATCTTGTTCAAAACACAAGCTCTGAAGCTATTTAATTAGAAATTTTTATTATCATATTTTAGTTGTTTTATTTTACAAATTACTTTATTATGAAGGCTGTAGTTTAGTAATAGCAGATTAATTATGTAACGTTGCAATATTTACCAATAATTAAGTTTTCTTTTTGGGTTTAGTGATATCGTAATTCTATTTTATATATTTAATTGATATTCTAATACTCCTAATCTTTTAGGTTTTTTCACACAGTTCAAGTTTTCTTTTTAAGTTTAGTTTTTTACTTTTTTTGTTAAATATTCCAAAAGTCTTTATTGTTTTCTGCAAATGTTGAGTTTATCGTTCATTTATTACACATACAAGCTTCTCTTCGAATGAGGGAAAAAAAAAAGAGCTTCTCTTCGAATTAATTCATTGCAATTAGAACTTCGAATTTATCGTTCATTTATCAATATTTTTTTATTCAAAAAAAACTTATAATTAACATCGAAGTGGTCTAAAGATACTCGTTCCCTTGTCATAATTAACATCAAAGACTCTGAATCATTCGGAGTTTGTAAATAACTTACACATGATCTTTACTATTCTCTCCAGTCTTCAAATATGCTTATCAATCATTAAGTATTGTGACAAACAAAAAAAATCAATAATTGAATGAGACGTTATAATTATTTTTCTCGTCGTCTTGCTACACGAATACTGTAGTCTCCATTATAAATTATGAATACTGTAGTTTATAATACATGTCTATTCATCATTACTCATTAGTTACATAAAACGATTTATCCAAAGAAGTTAAGAAAATGAGTCAATAATGTCAATGTCTCACTCTCATCTATAATACAAACCTTGATTATTACTTGTTTAATATCTATATATTTTCGTATATTAATTTGCAATATAACACTCTCTACATGTTGAATAGCATATTATAAAACCTAAAACTCTATGAATCCAATAACTCATCTATGCAACTAAGCTATGTGTTATTCCTTGCAACTTTTTGTTTTTTTTTGGTATGAATTAGAAGAAGTCTATGTTAATTTGTGTCAACCGATGATGGCAGAACATTCCTTGTGGCCAAGGAAATAAGAATCAATTACCTAAAATAGCCCTTTAAAATTACCTAGAATAGCTTTTTTTGACCTTCAAAACAATAATCCTTTTGAGTTATTAATTCTGAAGTAGCCTCTTTAATTTTCCAGTTATGTTAATTGTGGACAATTATTCTTGCATTTCTTGTCAATCTGAGTACATATCATTCAATAGTTCCCGGTGGACATATATATGTCTATGATGGACATACATAACGTATTATGTCCCCAGTCGACATAATTGAAAAATAAAAGGAGCTATTTCAGGTAAATGGACAAAATGCCTATGTAATTGTCCACAGTTGACATAATTGCAAAAAAGGCTATTTCGGGTAATTAAAACTCAAAAGGGTTATTTTTTTAAAAAAGTAAAAAAATGACTATTTTAGGTAATTAAAAACTTAAAAGAGTTATTTCATGAAATATTCTCAAGAAATAATCTAAATTATAAATATATATATTCTCGGTTTATATCAAACCATTTTTTTCTGCCATCTGATTGATATTGCATTTAAAGGATTACAAAGATCCGAGAATACAATGGAATACATAGAGATCAAAGAACGCATACGATCCTACCTAACAAAGAGGATGATATGATAGCTATCCTAAGATAATACCAAATACAAACACTGAATCAAATCTTTCAAACGATCTAAGGTAAACCCGCACAATCAATAAGAAGACGGGATTCTATCTCTGAACGATGATTTGAAAATAGAGCACGACTTTCTCAAGAAAAGAAGATTCTCTTTCTCAATATTGCCAATGTCCAAATTTCCCTTCCTGGGCTTGATATTACGAACTCACGCCATCAAGGTAAACCAAAGACTACAACTTTCAAATCAATCGAGATATGACATAAGCTTTACCAGGTAACAAGAGAAAATTTAACTTATCTCACATACTATGGGGAAAAAGTACTCCCAAACAAAGATCCATCCAAACCTAGCCCAGTATACTTAGGAAGAGGATAAACTACCAGAGGCATAAACCTAATCAAAGAGCGATTAAGTAAACCACAAGCTAACATAACTAAGGCGAAATTAGATCCACACAAAAAAACCATTAAAGACAGAGACAAGAAAATGAAACCAAAAAGGATGAGTACGTGGTTGACCGTCGGTGAACCAAACCGGTCTCAGATTCACCACCACGGGATCGGCCACCACCTCCGCCCGAAGGCAACAGAGAAAGAGAGACCACCGGAGAATCTGCAGACACCGGTCTTCCTCCACGCCAAAACCTAAATCGGACATCACTTTCCTTCATACCATAACCTCAAATCGCTGGTGGGATGAGCAAAAGGGTGGTGAACGGCTTTGGTTCAGGCTTAGCCACCAACCACCGTTCACCCAAAGCAGATCGGAAAATTTGACGTTTTGACCTAGATATCGCGCTTTGTTTCACCTCAAGGAGAAAGAAAAAGTCGAAAATTTGTTTTTACATTTTTACTTTATTTATTTATATCAAACCATTTAATTAATTTTTTGGTTTATTCCAGTTATGTTTAAATCTGATAATACTCATATAAGCACCATCATCGTATTTCGTATTGACATTCAGTGAAAATAACAAACTTTTTTTTTTTAATTGTTCAATGGCTTTCATGAGAATTACAAACTTATGCAACAGAATTCGATCTAGTTGTGTGGGACTGGAGAAAAACATATTTCCTTTTCTTTTGATTTTGTTTCCTTTTTTAATCTTTAAAAAATACGATTAGTGCTTACTTGCCTTTCATGAGGAGAACGCAATTAATTGGTGTGTGGTGTAACCTAATCGGAACTGTGAAGAAGATAGCCGCTTCAAGGATTTCGCCGGCTGTTTTGCTTGTGTGAGTGGTTCTGTGAAGAGGGCGAGTTTTAAGCTAACTTTGATCTTACCAGAGATAGTGTACGGTGTATTAAGCACTTGCTTATATACATTTCCAAAACTAGCTGGTTTTACTCGGATTATGTCTGAGAATTTAAATAAAAACCTACAGAAGATGACGATTGATGATGACAAGCCGTTCAAGCTTCACTGTGGTCCATCCAAGAGCGCAATGGAGAGGAATGAATGTAGCTTAATGGGGTATTTGCTGAATCCGTCATGTCAAAGGATGTCAAATTCCATACATGACATGCCACGTTTGTAGAGAACTGTTGATCGGTGCAGAGGATTTGTGATATCCAACGAACGTTTTCAATTTATATTCAATTCAGAGACAAATTTACAAGTTGTTTTGGATGCTGGAGAATGGACATATGATGATTGGTGCATTCTAATTGAACGATGGGAGGAAAAACCTTCAAATGATTACCTACGATTTCTACCAATCTGGGTTAGAATTCGTAATATCCCTACAGAATGTTACGAATCTGAAATATTGAGTGAGATAGCTGGATATCTTGTACGAGTGGAAGAACTGGCATTTAAACCTTTACAATCTCAAAGTAGAGGTTTTATTCGTGCCAAAGTGTTGTTTGACATTACGAGACCATTAAAGAACTCAAAAGAATTTGAGTTGCCGCAAGGAGGAATAATGACCATAGGGTTCGAATATGAAAGAATTCGGAAAAGATGTCATCAATGTCAAAAGCTAACACATGATAAGTCATGTTGCCATTTTAATCCTAATTACCGGCATACTTCTGCTACAGTGGGAAAAAAGGTAACGAGAGTGGTGAAACCAAAGATTCTGAAGAAGGGAGATCCGCTTTTTGGAGTGCTGATTGAATATGATCTTGAAATTGATGTTTACAAGGACAAGCCTAAGATTTCTGATGAGGTTCTTGGCATTCTACGAGGATATATAACCTCAGCTGAACCTGCAGAAAAAGATGCTCGTAAATTGAGAGTTCAAAGACACATCTGGAATTTAGAGAAGGACCTCAACTTGCAGAGAGTTTTCATGCGTTTGGAGAAAAGACCAATCATCACTGATGATGTTAACAAAGAGAAATGAATGGTGTTTGGTTATGATGTGCAGGAATCTAATGCATTAACGTTGTTAGACACGGATAAGCAACAACAAACTTATATTGTTAAAGCTAACAAAGGAAACCTTCAAAGGATTGAAATGCCTAATATACAATCAAGATTGTCAAATGCTGAATCACACCCTACGGTTTTTAAGGATGGTGGATCTGAAGCCAGTCATTCCGGGGTAAAGTTTCCAGCTATACACGGTTGAAGGAGACCAAGTAAATGGCGTAGGCAGCAAGATAAGAGAAAGAAGATGATGATATATCGAGTAAAGCAACCAACTACAGAAGGTGAAAGTCCAAATTCGAAGAGAAAGGCTGGAGAAGAAGACAACATTATTGATACTGTAAAGCCTGCAAAGCGCATCACTTCAGGTGGTCCCCATGGTGGATCCACCTCAATCAAAATGAGTCTACTCAGTTGGAATTGTCAAGGTTGAGGAACACCTTGAAAATTCATGTTCTCCGAGAATTACGACGTGATATATTCCCGGATTTTCTATTCCTCATGGAGACCAAAAACTCCAATCTGTATGTTACTAATTTATACCAATCGTCAGGTTATGATAAAGACTGTATTGTTAATCCTATAGGAATGAATGGTGGACTTGCTCTGTTTTGGAAAGACTCATGTGATGTAACAGTTCTAAATGCCAACAAGAACATTATTGGTACGAAAGTGGTTATTGGTTCGCTTACTTTTTGTATCACGTGGGTGTATGGGGAACCAAATAGAGCAAGAAGACAAGGTATTTGGGACGTGTTGACAGATATAGCAACTGGATGAGATGAAGCATGGTTGGTACTAGGGGATTTGAACGAGATTATCAATAACACTGAAAAGATTGGTGGACCAATGAGGCTGGAGCCAACTTTTTTTCCCTTCAGAAACTTGCTTGATCATTGTGGACTTCATGAAGTAACCTGCTCATGTAATCAATTCTCTTGGGATGGCAACAGACATGGTATGTATATATAGAGCCGTTTGGATCGTGCACTTGGTAATCAAGATTGGTTTAGGACTATACCTCTGGTGAATGGAAAATTCTTAGACCGGGTAGGTTCTGACCATAGACCGCTCTTTCTATGGTTTACTCCTGATGATAATATACCACTAGGCCGGTTTGTCTTTGATAAAAGATGGTTATCAAAACCAGGAGTTAATGAGACAATTAAATCGTCGTGGCTAAGAAATAGGGGCAATGGTGAGTTGAAGCTCTTAGACAAAATTAAGAATTGTCGAAGAGATCTCTCTAAATGGAAAAAACAGCATCATTGCAATTCCAAGAAGCTGATGCAGGAGCTAAAAAATCTGATCGAGAATGAAGGAAACAAAGTGAATCCGGATTTTGTAGCAATCAAGGAAAATAAATTGAAGTTAGCTGATGCATATAGAGAAGAAGAAGCTTTTGGAATCAAAAGAGTAGAGAGAATTGGCTAACCGAAGGTGATCTTGACTCAAAATTTTGTCACGGTAGTGTTAAAAGACGCAGACTAAAAAACACAATCCCGGTTCTTATTGGAGATGATGGGACAGAGTATATAACTGAAGGTTCTAAGGGAGAAGTTGCTTTAAGTTACTTTCGGTCTCAATTCTCATCCACTAATCTGGATTGTGATTCTGAGTTGCTTGAAGGTATGAATCCTCGCGTTACTAAAGCAATGAATTACGAATTAACAAAGACAGTAACGGATGAAAAAATTCGATCTGCAGCTTTTGGTATCAAAAGTAATAAGGCACCTGGAGCTGACGGTATGACCGGGCTTTTCTTCCAACCACATTGGAACATTGTGGGTGAACAAGTTGTTAAAGAAGTCAAAGGTTTTTTCGACAGTGGAATGATGCATGTGGGATGGAATTACACTCAAATATGCTTGATCTCGAAGATTCATAACCCGAAAATAATGAAAGATCTTAGACCTATAAGCCTATGTTCCAAGGCTTATAAGATTGTTGCAAGAGTTCTGAATAATAGACTGAAGCTTATATTACCACAGATTGTCTCGAAAAAACTGGGAGCTTTTGTAGCAGGAAAGTTGATTTCGGATAATATCCTTATTGCACATGAGATGGTACATGCGTTGAAGACAAACAGTAGATACAATAGGGATTTCATGGTAATCAAAACGGATATGTTTAAGGCATATGACCGAGTGGAATGACAATTTCTGGGGGTATTGTTTAAAAAGCTCGATTTTAATGATCTTTGGATTCAATGGATTATGGAGTGTATAACATTTGTAACGTATTTGATTATTCTTAATGGTCAGTCTCATGGGTTTGTTACACCGGCTAGGGGACTACGTTAAGGAGATCCTTTCTCACATTCTTATTTATTATGTGTGCTGAAGCACTTATTCACATAATGAAGAAAGCGGAGACTGAGA
Source organism: Lepidium africanum (assembly GCA_900406405.1). NCBI lineage: Eukaryota > Viridiplantae > Streptophyta > Magnoliopsida > Brassicales > Brassicaceae > Lepidium > Lepidium africanum. The sequence continues at coordinate 16,882 of OVAX01003300.1, forward strand.
AATGAATAACGGGTATACAAAATAGTCCATTGGTTCAGCAATTGCTATTTGCAGATGATAGTATCTTTATGTGTCGAGCCACCCTCAGAGAATGCACTGAGGTGTTACATTATCTTAAGATCCCATAATGAAACACCTTATTGGCTCTTTAATGGGGATTACAGAGGAAGCTGGAACTAGGAAATACCTTGGACTTCCTGAATGTATGAGGGGTTCCAAAAGAGATTTTTGAGTTTCATCACAGACAAATTACAATCATGTCTTGGAGGCTGGTTTGAAAAGACAATATCTCTGGGAGGTAAGGAAATCTTAATTAATTTGGTTGCGTTAGCTCTTCTGGTGTACGCCATGTCGTGCTTCAGATCGACAAAGCACTAATGTAAGAAACTTACTCCAGCCATATCTTCGTTTTGGTGGAATAGTAAGGCCGACAAGAAAAAGATGCATTGGGTGGCATGGGATAAGATATGTAAGAAAAAACAAGGAGGCTTAGCTTTTAAAGACATCGGAGAGCTTAACCAAGGTATTTTAGCTAAGCAGTCGTGGAGAATATTATCTGATCCTTACTCCCTTGTTAGTCGACTATAGAAAGCTCATTAATTTCCAAATACCGACATTTTTGAAGTAGGATCAGGAAGTAGAGACTTGTTCTCGAAAGGGATTCTCAGAACTATTGGAAATGGAGCTAACACTATAGTATGGCTTGATAAATGGATTTTAGATGAGCTGCCACGAGCTCCTCATAGCAATTCCCCGATCAGATACTTGCAGCTACATGTATCCTCTTGCATATTGGACGATGGTACTTGGAACTGTGATTTTATTAGGCAGATTTTTCCAGAAACAGAACTTAACCTGATCATTAGGGAGCAATCGGGTGCTACGCTAAATGATAGCTAGATATGGCCTTTTACTACGACTGGAAATTACACAGCAAAGAGTGGATGTTGCCTTGCAGCCAAATTGAGAAACCAGCACTCCATTGTATCAGCTCATGAACGGTCTATTTGTGATCTCAAGGCTCACATCTGGAAAGTTAAAACACTCCCTACGATTAAGTTCTTCTTATGGCATTCAATGTTAGGAGCTCTCGCCATAGGGGAATGTTTGAATAGACATGGAATCCATGTTGATCCTATATGTAAGATATGTGGTAATGCTGCAGAATCTATCAAGCATGTACTCTTTGATTGTACCTTAGCATCTTTGGTATGGTCAAATCTCAGTCATATGATACAGATACCTAATTTTCCATCAATTGAGTCGCACATTGAGAAGATTTTGACTTTAATTGAAACCAAACGGAGACAAAACAAGTATTGTAGAGCTTTGCCATGGTTATTATGGTTATAATGGAAACAGAGGAATAGTAAGCTTTTTGCCAATTGATGTAAGAACCGGTGGTGATTCTCACAAACTGGTAGACGGATTCAAGAGGCTGGACTCAAGTCACTCTCCTCAAGAATAAAGGATGATCGAAGTGGTAGATTGATGGGAATAGGTTGGATGGACTCAAGTCTCTCTCCGAACAATTCGATGGGTGAGATGGGATTGATGATGGATCGATGGATGCCACATAAGAGATAGAAACACTTGTGATAAGTCAGAACTAATATCACCTTGATATCACTAACAAGGAAAAACTAACACTTAAAGGGATTTAACTCTCAGTTTTGGAGAAGAAATTCGGTTTTCTTTATTGATAAAAAGTTGAGTTACAAGGCTGCATATGAGGAACCTTATATAATGGTTCAAGGCAGCTAGGCGAGTTTCTCTTACAATGAATGAGAATACTTAAAAATTAAAAGCAAAAGATTACAAATAAATGCCTACAATCGGCTAGTACTAGAAATGGAAAGAAAACTTAAAAGTTCAATCTGCAAAAAGGAAAACAAATCAGATCACATATTATTGAAATACTTATCTTGGCATGGATTTTGGTAAGTCTTAGACGTCCCCAAATTGGGCCATTAAGTGGTTGAATTGTGTACAACACCATTTGGCCTTCAAGTAGCTTTATTTGGGCTCTAATGCTTCCATCTTCTGGTCCGCCCTCTCTCTCATCAACTCTTTGGACTAATAGGCTTTGTATGGACTTGTTGAACATTTCTCTAAGCCTCTTGGTTCTTGATCTTGTCTTTGACGGATCCCTCATGATTGTTATGTCTTGTTCTTGTACATCTAGCTTCTCTTCAATGGTCTCGCTAGGGTCGATGTCCTCATCATTCCCTCCCTCTTGAGAAGGTTCTGGCCTCATAACACTTTCATCTACAACATATGGAGCTAAGTTAGCAACATTGAAAGTGGGTGATATAGTTAACTCACCTGGCAGCTCAAGATGATAAGCATTGTTGTTGACTCTCTCTAGAACTTTGAATGGACCGTCTCCTCTAGGATCTAGCTTGCTTTTCCTCTGGTTTGGAAACCTCTCTGGTCTCATATGAACCCAAACCCAATCTCCTGGATTAGAGATCATTTCCTTGCGGCCTTTGCAGCAGCATGTTTGTAAGTTACGGTTTTCATCTTGATGTTTTCTTTCACTTTCTTATGTAACTTCTGGATTATTTCTGCCTTGCTTTCTCCATCTTGATTAGTGAACTCTAAAGGGGGTAAGGGTGCAAGGTCTAAAGGTGTTTCTGGTTTAAACCCATACACAATCTCAAAAGGGGAAAGCTTAGTAATTGAGTGGTTAGCATGATTGCAAACGAATTCAACAAATGGAATGCAATATAACCAATTCCTCAAGTTCTTACCAACTATGGCTCTTAAGAGAGTGGACAATGACCTGTTTACAACCTCGGTTTGTCCATCAGTTTGTGGATGGCAAGTGGTAGAAAAGAGTAGCTTAGTTCCAATTTTTCTCCAAAGAATTCTCCAAAAGTGGCTTAAGAACTTGGTATCTCTGTCCGAGACTATAGTCCTTGGAATCCCATGTAGGCGTACAACTTCTTTAAAGAAAAGATCACCAGTTTGAGTGGCATCATTAGTCTTGGCACATGGAATGAAATTAGCCATTTTTGAGAACCTGTCCACTACAACAAAGATAGAATCCTTTCCTCGGATTTTGGGTAAGCCAAGTACAAAATCCATTGATATATCAACCCATGGCATAGTAGGAATAGGTAAAGGCATGTATAAACCATATGGGTGTGACCTGGATTTGGATTTATGGCAAGTGATGCACTTGGAACAAAATCGTTCTACATCTTTCTTCAAGTGCGGCCAAAAGAAATGTTCCACTAAAACGCCTAGAGTTTTATCAACTCCAAAGTGCCCATGAGTTCTCCACCGTGTGCCTCACTTATCAGCAGCTCTCTCATTGATCCCTGTGGAATACAAAGCCTTTTCTCTCTAAAAAGATATCCATTGTGAGTATAGAAAGAACCTGATAGTGATTTGAGACATTCTTGGTATATGTGGCCGAAATCAAGATCTTCTTCATATGAATCCTTCATGTGCTCAAATCCTAACACTTTGGCCTCCATCGTGGTGATCAACATATGTTTCCTTGATAGAGCATCAACTACTATGTTGTCTTTTCCCTTTTTGTACTTGATGATCCTAAATCAGCAAATTACCCAAATAGATCCTAAATCTATGTATATGAAAAACTAACCTAACTCGAATCAAAACAAAATAAATAATCAAATTTTAGCTTTTTAGATTTTTTTCTATTAAATCTTTTTAAATTTTGAATTTTTATATAAAAATACACAACCCTGAACTCGATCAATACGAAACTGCACTATGTTCGACNAACCCTGAACTCGATCAATACGAAACTGCACTATGTTCGACAATTTAAAATACCCGAATAAGTCTTATTAAATTTTTATTGATTTTGAATTTTGTATAAAAATTTGTAACAAAATTAATTTATTCTTATTTTAAGAGTTGTTATGAACCATATGTTAATTTTATCCTAAAATCACTACAAGAAAACATGCATTTAGCGACTGAATATTGTGACTGAAAAATTCAGTCGCT
>OVAX01003301.1:0-20864 GCA_900406405.1 Lepidium africanum
GTTACAACCCCCTCTCTCTGACTCTCTTCTTCCCTCTACACCTCACTTCTCTCTCTAACTCGGTTTCCGTACGTTAAAGAGAAAAACTAGAAGAAGATGTTAACTCTTGGAAGAATACCGAGAGAACTAGATATATACCATATACCAAACCGTTTTGGTATAATCTAATGGCTTAACCAAGACCCTCTAAATCAACTAAAGAGTCTTCAACAGTATATATATATATACCTCTGATCATGACTAACATTCTTCACCGATGAAGAAGATAAGCTCTTAATAGATTGCTACAATGGAAATATTGATCAAGATTTGCTCGAAGACCCCACTGTATTGTTCCATTTCTCAGAAGGAGCAATGTTGTCTTTAGGTGTGAAGAATTTGTTCATCAAGCTTAAACCAAATATATTTTGCTTAGCCATCACTCCAAGCCTTGGTACCAGAGAGATGAACATCATAGGTGTGAATGCTCAAATAGATCAAAACATAGGGTATGATTTCAAAGCAATGAAGGTCTCTTTTGAGAGTATTGATTGTGGTATCCTCTTTGATTCATGATTATGACATAATATAATATGGTAATAAAGTTTGAACTGTCTAAACGTTTATTTAGAATGTTTGTTTTTAAACAAAACCAAAGAGCATACATATGAGCATAATAAAGAAACTCGATGAACCTACATAACTTTATTTGTTCAGAACGACAATAGCTAAAAAAAAAGAAAGTAGAATAAAATAAAAAACCAATTGCGTGATGTTGGGAGCAGCAGGTCGGAGAGAAGACAGAAGATTGAATCTTGAAGTAAACCTGAAAGACAAAAGAGAAGAACAGAGCCGAAGCAACGAAAACTTATGTGCTTAAGCAATTGAGCACTCTATCTTGTACAAGATCCAAGAGAGAATCGCTTAGAACATTAACTCTGTTTACTTAATCATTGTGTACACAATGATTAAGCCATTATCTGAAGAACAATCAAAGGAAACAGAAAACAGAGACGAAGAGGAAGGAGCTAAGAAGAGAAGCGAATCTCATCTTTTTTCTGCTGATTCTCTTGTTTCCTACCGATTCATCCCTTTGATTTTCTGTTTATTCTTCATTAAGAATCAGAGAGATTCTCAGTCGGTGATAACAAAATTAAAGGCCTTTAATTAAATGAACGAGTCCATTAAAAGCCCATGAATTTTCGTAATCAACCCAACACGTGAATTATAAATTGAGTCAAACTCTCAGACCTCCATAAAGCTTCAATCGACTTGAAGGAGTCTTTTTAAGAATACTCTTTAGCTCTTCAGAAGCTGCCTTCTCCCGTAAGAAAATGTTATAATCATACCTTTTAATTCCGAACCCAAAAGTCTATATATCCTGTTTTGTTGAAATATGAAAGGTATTAAAATCCTGAACAAAGATCAGAGATAGAACTCTGAAGATTCTGAGACAGATTTGGAAAAACCTAGTAGAAACAGAGTAAGTAAAAAAAGAAGAATCAATATTGCATACCAGATAGGTGCCGTTTGTGGTTAGAGGCTTGGTATGTACGTAACCGGATCTGCCCTTCTCTTTGATTAGGTTATCAAAGTATGCCAATTTTGGATCTTCTTCTGGTTTATATTCCTTAATTACCTCATGATTTCTTATTTTTGATGTGATGTGTTTCTCACGCAAACGCAAACGATCCGAACGATCCTGTGAAATTGTCACAAAACGAGCCTCCGAAACTCTCACAAAAAGAAAAAAGACGAAGAAGATGAAGAAAAAACTGATTTTTCCAATTCTAGTTGACATTGAGTCTCAAATTTTGAGATTTGGAGAAATTCGTTTTTGTTACTAGCCTGGCTATTCAGGTAATCGGATTGGTTCCGGGTAATATTTATTCGGATTCGGGTCTTTCGGATATGAAATTTTTATACCCATTTAGGTTCTGCATTTATTTCGGTTCGGGTTCGGATTGGTTCGGGTCCATATTTTATGTATCTATTTCGGTACCAAATACAATTCGGTTCAGTTCCAGTACCGGTTCTTATTCGGGTAAGGTATAAATATTAGACAAATTTTTACGATTCCATTATATATTTGAGTATTTCATAAGCAAAATACAATTATTTACATGAAAATACTCGAATACCCAAAAAAATACTTACATACTGTAAATATTTTTTTAAAAATACCCTAAATTCTCATATATGTTTACATGTTTTCGGGTTAATCGGGAACCTATTCAGGTATCGGTTCGGTACCGGGTATTACCCGATACCCGCGGGTATAGATGAAGAGGACTCTAGAGGTATTTTCCTCGGTTCCGCATACTACCCGGTGTTAAACATGAGACTTGAGTACATTGGGTTAAGAAGGGAACAAATGGTATGTGATTCAAATGGAAAAATAATCCACTTGCACTTGTTGACTTCATAACCGTTGGAAACAAAGTCACATGTTCACCTTTGGAAACATGTATGTGACCATTGAAGACAAATGAGGAAAGTCTCCTTCCTCTCTTTCATAAAGCTTAAGGCTTGTTCTAGCAAGTTTTGTGTTTTGTTATTGTTTGTATTAGCTGAGTGTTTGTCTATATAAAGAATGTAATTATACATTAATAAGATAAGCAAGACAAATAAAACTCTTCTTCTCCATACTCTTCTCTTCTCACAGAAATCTTCTTCTCCATCTTCTCTTCTTTCAAACTCAAATAGTCTTCCATTTTCTACATTCTCAATCTCTATTTTCTTAAATCTCACATGGTATCAGAGCTAGGTTCATCCTAGACTAGTTCTAAGCTTCATTTACTTCCCAAAATCTCATCTTTTTCGTAGGAAACTCAATTATTGTTCTTGGAGCTTTTGGTTTGTCCATTGGGTAAAAGAGTGTTCTTTTGACTCACGATGGATAACTTGAAATTCTTAGGCGTTCACGTGGTTCTCAAGGTAGTTAACTACCTCTTGTGGTCGAGAACGGTGACAAGTGTGTTGAAAAGCCGAGGGCTTTGGGCTCACATTGAAGATGGAGTTCCAAAGAAGGCAGTTTCGGTTAGCTTGAAAGCAAAAGAAAAGGAGGGTGAGGTGTGTGCTGCGGTTACAGCTGGTGAAGATGAAGCAAAGTAGTATCAAGATGACCAAGTTGCTCTAGTCATCATTCAAAGCTCACTTGATCCATCCATTCATGAAGGTTATTCTCATTGTGAGAATGCTAAGGAACTATGGGATTCTCTCAAACGGGTGTATGGGAATCTATCTAACATTAGTCGTATGTATGAGGTCAAGAAGGCCATTAACAATCTCAAGCAAGAGGATATGGAGTTTACTCAATGGTTTTGAAGTATAGATCCTACTGGGCCGAGCTTGAGATGTTAAAGCCATCTACAATTGATCTGATGGTAATTAAGGAAAAACTTGAGCAAGATAAAGTGTTTGGGATGATGATGAACTTAAATCCAGCGTATGGAGACTTGGTGTGTCACTTACTGAGGCAAGAGAAGCTTCCTAGCTTGGATGAGGCTTGCGGATTGGTCCAAAGGGAACAAGGTTCTCGAAATCTTCTTAGTGGAAAGGGGGAGCTTACTATGGCCAACAAAGCATCATACCAAATTGATGAGAGGAAAATATTTGTGTGTGAGCATTGTAAGCGCAAAGGACACACCAAGGATCATTGTTGGACACTCCATCCACATCTCAAAAAAAGCAAGTGGGACAAGCCAAGAGTTAATGTAGCTAGCGGTGAGGTTGCGACTCAACACAATGGTTCAAGTGGATCTCAGAAGGGAAAGCTATGGTGGCAGTCTATGAGGATTTCGTGAGGAAAGCTGACTTTGAGGAGCTCATAAATTTCATAAATGCTCTTAAAGAATCCGGTAACTCCTTTTATGTGTCCAAAATTACAAAACCATTGGTAATAGATTCGGGTGCAACACATCACATGATTAGTAATGTTAATTTAATTAAGAATGTGAAACCATCTCTTGGATGTGTCAATATTGCTGATGGTAAAAAGGTGCCTATTAAAGGTGTAGGTGAGCTCAAAATATTTGATAAGGAGTCTAAGGCATTTTACATGTCAACGTTTAAGTCAAATCTCCTAAGCGTCCATAAAACTATTTGTGATTTGAATTGTAAAGATATTTTTGATCCTAACTCGGTTCAATTTCAGGATACTAAGAGTGGAAGAGTTCTTGGAAGTGGAGTTAGCAAGGATGGACTATACTTGTTAAATGTGGTCGAGAATAGTCCAAATCTATCTTTCAATTCATGCTTATCTAGTTCGGTTATATCTAATAGTTTAAGTAATGATGAGTTGTGGTAGCCCTTGGCATTCGGGTTTCGGGTTCGGGTTTGGGTAATACCCTATCGGATTCGGGTTTACGATTTTATCACCCAATAGGGTAATTTTGTTTTTTGGGCCAGGTTCGGTTCGGGTTCGGGTAATACCCGAAAATTTAAAAAGAGAAAAAAATTATTCTAAAACCAAAAAAATACCAAAAAAAATATCCCAAAAAATCCAAAAATACCTGAAAAGTATATAAATATTTGTAAACTATTAGTTTAAAAAAACCAATTATCCAAAATATTTTAAAATACCTTAAATATGCTCAAATACCTAAAAATATCTTTAAAATATCTAAAAATACCTAAATATTTGAAATTATTAAACTTTATATATGTGTTCGGGTAATCGGATACCCATTCGGGTATCGGTTCGGGTTCGGGTATTACCCGTACCCATGAGTCCAAACAAAACGGATCCAATGGGTAATAGTTTGGTTTCGGGAACTACCCGATACCTGAAGTTTTGGGTCAGGTTCGGTTTGGATTTTGGGTATCGGGTATTATGCCCAGGCCTAAGTTGTGGCATGCCCGGTTAGGACATCCACACATTCGTGCTTTAAGTATTTTGTTGCCTAATGTTGTGTTTAAAAATGACAATTGTGAAGCTCGTATACTTGTGAAATATTGTAGATCGGTGTTTCCAAAGTCTTCAACCTTTTATGAGAATTGTTTTGATCTAATTCATTCCGATGTGTGGTCTTCACCTTGTATGTCTAGAAAAAATCACAAGTATTTTGTTAGTTTTACTGATGAAAAATCCAAATTTACTTGGGTAACTCTAATGCCTAGTAAAGACAAAGTTCTTGAAGCCTATACTAACTTCCAAATCTATGCGTTTAATCAATATATTGCCAGAGAGAAAATACTAAGGACCGATAATGGAGGGGAGTACAATAGTCATGAGTTCAAGTCATTACTTGCAAAACAAGGAATTATTCATCAAACTACATGTACATATACACCTCAACAAAACGGTGTTGCGGAGAGGAAGAATATACATTTAATGGAAGTTGCTAGGTCCATGATGTTCTACAACAATGTTCCATATAGGTTTTGGAGTGACGCTGTGGTCTCAACATGCTATCTTATCAACTGCACTCCAACTAAAGTGCTACATGACATATCACTATTTGAGGTACTCACTAAGTCTAAACCTTCCATTGATCACTTACGTGTGTTTGGATGTGTGTGTTTTGTACTTGTTCCAAGGGAGCAACGAACAAAACTCGAAGCCAAGAGTATCAACGGTATGTTCATAGGATACTCCATCACTCAAAAAGGGTACAAATGTTACATACCTGAAACAAGAAAGGTCATCGTATCAAGAGACGTGGAATTCATAGAAGGCACGAGTTTCTATGAAAAGAATGGTCGGACCTCCAAGACATCTTATATAATGAGACGGATCATGCAAAGTGTCTCCAAAGGATCCTTGAAAAGATTGGAATCCATCCGCATAAACCAGCCACAGCCGGATCGCAAGATGTGGTAGGGAGGTCGCCGGCTGCGGGCCATGACCAGTACGTAGGTTGCGTCCGGATCGCAGGCCGAGACCAGTACACAGGCCGTGTCCGGTACGCAGGCTACATTTGGATTGCAGGCCGCGACCAGTACGCAGGCCGTGACCAGTACGCAGGCCGCGACCGGTACACAAACTGTGTCCGGATCGAAGGCCGCGACCAGTACACAGGCCGCGTTCGGTACGCAGGCTGTGACTAGCTCACCGGCCGCATTCGGTTCGCAGGCCGTTACCGGGTCGCAGACTGCACCCAGGTCGCCGGCCACATCAGGTTTACAGGCTGCAACCGGGTCTCAAGCCGCGACTAATTCGTAGGCCGCACCCAGGTCGGTGGCTGCGTCAGATTTGCAGGTCGCAACCGGGTCACATGCCACGACTAGTTCGCAGGCTGCGCCCAGGTCGCCGGCCGTAGCCGGCCCATAGGTCGCGACCAGACCGGAAAATGAGGCCACTTCATGCGATTCTCCGGACGCTTCATGTTTTGATGATCACATATCCAATGCATCACATATCCAATGCATCTGTCCCATCTACACAAGGACTAAGAAGGAGTCAATGAGCTAGGAAACCATCAAATTGGGTCAATCCATGGATGTATTACAACCATGTAGCCGAAGGACATCCTCACCAAGTATCATGTGATCTTTCTAATGTCCCAGTGGAACACCAAGCATTCTTAACCCAATTTGATCAAACCTTTATTCCGACGACATAAGAGAAGGCTAAGGAGCATAAAGTATGGCATGATGTGGTTAAGAATGAGCATGATGCTATGGTTCGGAACCACACATGGGATAAAGCCGAACTTCCTCTTGGGAAAAAGGCGGTCACATCTAGGTGGATTTTTACAATCAAGTATAATAGTGATGGCAACATTGAGAGACACAAATCCTGACTCGTGGCTAGAGGCTTTACTCAAACATATATAATGGATTATCCTGACACCTTTGCTCCGGTCGCCAAACTCCATACAGTACGTGTAGTCTTGTCCTTAGCTACTAATCTTGATTGAGAATTGTGGCAGATGGATGTCAAGAACGCATTTCTACAAGGAGAACTTGAGGATGAAGTATATATGCATCCTCCACTGGGTCTCGAACACATCATACAACCCAGGAACGTTTTACGGGTACGTAAGGTGATATACAGTCTAAAACAATCACCACGTGCTTGGTACCACAAACTGAGCCACACCTTACGAGATCACGACTTCCATAAATCTGAGGTGGATCACACACTCTTTACCCTCTAAAGCATACGCAATATAGTTGTCATCCTTGTCTATGTTGATGATATCATTATCACTGGTAGTGACAAAGATGGCATCAAAGGTATCAAGACTCATCTTAAATCCGTTTTTGACATTAAGGATTTGGGTGAAATGAAATACTTCCTTGGGATTGAAGTATGCCGATCCAAAGAAGGGTTATTTCTCTCTCAAAGGAAATATACCCTTGATCTTTTGAATGAGTGTGATGTAGGTACACGACCGACGGCTACGCCCCTTGAAGATACCTACAAAGCAACGTGTAAGAATGATGAACCATTCGAAGACATACACCAATACCAGAAGATGGTGGGTAAATTGATATACCTCACAATAACAAGGCCGGACATATGCTTTGTGGTCAACCAAGTAAGTCAACATATGCAAACTCCAAAGGTGTATTATTGGACTATGGTGGAACGGATCCTTAGATATCTCAAAGGCACTAAGGAACAAGGGATATGGATATGCCGGAATGAGAGTTCAACTCTTGTAGGATATTGTGATGCGGATTAGACTTGGAAGAGTAAGAAACAAAAGGTATTGCACGTTCACAAGAAACCAGAGATAAACAAGACCGCAAATCAACCACGGGCTATTGCACATTCCTTGGAGGTAATCTTGTGACTTGAAAGAGTAAGAAACAAAAGGTAGTTTCTTGTTCAAGTGCGGAGGCCGAATATAGAGCCATGAGGAAGCTCACAGATGAACTCATATGGCTAAAACAATTACTCACGGATTTGGGAGTGGAGACTAAAGAACCAATTACCATGCATTGTGACAATCAAAGCAGCAATTTACATTGCACCTAACTCGGTGTTTCATGAGAGAACCAAGCATATTGAAGTTGATTGCCACAAGATCCAAGAGAAAATAGAACAAGGTGTGATCTTGCCATGTTACACAAAAAGCTCGGATCAATTGGCGGATATCTTCACCAAATCCGCAAATACTAAGGTGTGTGAGTTTGTACACTCAAAACTTGGGTTGATTGAGATACCAAAATGGTGACAATGAGCCATACTCTTTTTTCCTAAGGTGGTTTTGTCCTAAATAGGTTTTCCCCTTAGGTTTTTAATGAGGTAGGGAGTTAAAACTTTCAACCTTGATCTTAATGATTCACATTGCGGATTCAAGCTTGAGGGGGAGTGTTAAATATGAGACTTGAGAAAGAAGCAACAAGAAGTACATTGGGTTAAGAAGAAACCAATTGATATGTGATTCAAATGGAACAACAATCCACTTGCACTTGTTGACTTCATAAACGTTGGAAACAAAGTCACATGTTCACCTTTGGAAACATGTATGTGACCGTTGAAGACAAATGAGAAAAATCTCCTTCCTCTCTTTCATAAAGCTTAAGGCTTGTTCTAGCAAGTTTTGTCTTTTGTTATTGTTTGTATTAGCTGAGTGTTTGTTTATATAAAGAATGTAATTATACATTAATAAGATAAGCAAGAGAAATAAAACTCTTCTTCTCCATACTCTTCTCTCTCTTACGGAAATCTTCTTCTCCATCTTCTTTTCTTTTAAACTCAAATAATCTTCCATTCTCTACAATCTCAATCTCTATTTTCTTAAATCTCACACCCGGTACCCATTATTTCGGGTTGATTTCGGTAAGGTTTTTCAGTTATGGGTATTTGATACACTCACATTTTAATCCTATATCCTACTGTAAGTGCACAACAAAACGAAGTAGTATTCTAGGGATCGAATCCACAGAGACCAAGTATTACACTATCGATTGTTCAACCTAGTTCAAGACCAGAGTTGCAACATAGTTAAAAAGATTGTAATTCAAATAACTAAGGACATCAAGTTTAGGGAATTCTTTAAGAATAGTTAGGAATTTGAACGAGGAATCTATTCAGGTTTATTAAAGCACTTTCTCGACTTAGAAATATAAACTATGATTAATCCACTGTCGTAGCACCAATCACTGCATCTAGCATCCTAGAGGTCCTAACTATCGTTGGTTCCAGAGATCTAAACACGCATCAACGAACAGTTCCACTATATCTACAATCAACCTAAACACCAGCTATCACGGTTAAGGACTAGGACTGATTGCTCCCCTAGAAAGGATCGGATCTCTATTAAGCTTTTGGAATAATAGGGAATCTATGATCATAGACTAGTTAGCTACTCTAATCTAAGCATTAACAATGTTTCTAGGGTGAGAATTTATCCATTGATCCTATTTGTTCCTCATTCTCTTATTCCCAAATAATCCTTGAAAACCCTAAACTTGACTGCAAATCTACTCAGACATGGAAATAGAATAAAAGGAATTCATTACAAATCAAATAATAAGAGGTTTAGAAATTCTTCTCCAATTGTGTAGAGACATGTCGATCAACGAATCAAGCGCACATAGCTGGGAGATGGTGATCGATCGCTCCAAGTAGATTAAGTCGAGCGCATATTTCTCTTCAAGATTGTGATCGATCGATCGGGGGATTGATCGATCGATCGTGAGGCTCCACAAGAAATCTTTAATTCAGCTTCAAACTTGCTTCACGTGTAGAATCCAGATTATCCTAGAATTTCACCTGCAAGGACTCTAAAAACATAACAAAGACTAAAGAAAACATGCGAATTAATGAACTAAAAATTGATAAAAATGAGGTATATCAGTATTTTGCCCAAGTTCTCATATACATATATAACCCTTTGGTACTTATATAATGTTGTAATTCATTTTTCCTATTAATTAGGATAAAGGTAGGGTTACAGATTTAAAACTAATTATCACAATATTTTGGTTTGAGATATATTTCAAATATCTAAATTTTTGATCATATCCACATATAGTTATATCTCCATTGATATTTTTCCTATATAAATATGTATTAAAATATATAGAAATAAAAACTATGTAAAAAATATCTTAAAAAATATAATTTTTTTAAATAAATATAGTGTATAATTTATTTATATTGGTATCCATTATAACCCATTAGACCAGTGAGTTTAATATATTAGGATTTGAGTATGCAAATATCAACCCATGAAATAAATGGGTGGGTCAAACCTGTCCATTAAAATCTATTACCCATGCGGATTTGGGTCGGGTCGGGTTATCCATTTTGACACCCCTACGTATAGGTGCTGTTTCTGGTTAGAGGCTTGGTATGCAAGTAACCGGATCTGGACTTCTCTTTGATTAGGTTGTCGAAGTGTGCCAATTTGAGATTTTTGTCTGGTTTATATTCCTTAATTACCGCATAATTTCTTAAGTGTGATGTGATGCGTTTCCCACGCAAACGATCCAAACGATCCTGTAAAATTGCCACAAAACGAGCCTGGGAAGCTCTCCCAAAAAGATAAAACAGGAAGAAGATGAAGAAAAAACTTATTTTTCAAATTCCAGTTGACATTGTTTGAGATTTGGAGAAATTCGTTTTTGTTAGGGTTTCTCAGATACATAAGTAATAACCCTTCGGTACTTATATGTTGTTGTAATTTCTTTTTCCTATTAATTAGGAAAGGATAAGTTTTAGGGTTACAGATTTAAAAAAATTTCTCACAATATTTTGGTTTGCTATATATTTCAAATATAAAAATATTTGATCATATCCACATGTAATTATATCTTCAAAAAAAAAAAAAAATCTAAATCATTCTGATATTATTTAAACACAATCTCTGCAAACACTCCATTGATACATTTATGCATTTAGCTATGTTAACTACTAATTTGTTCAAAAAGAAAAAAAATTCTCTGCTTTTGTGTGGAAAATAAGAAAATTCTTATAAGAACATTAAGATGTTAAGAATCAAGAAGCTCACAATCAATCCTCTGGAAATAAACATTCATGGTTCGAAGATCATAACCAACATTATAATTTTGTTGAGTCATGGCACCAATAACACTCATATCATCAAACGTGTTCATTGTCATAGCCAAGCAAAAGCTATCTCCACTTTCACTACTAACAAACAAGCTCTCAACGTCTAATGCCAACTCAGCACCGCCTGCGAAATGGAACGTGACCACTGGAAAGCCAAAGAGATCAAGCTTAAGATTCCCTTCATAGCAAGGTTTTGTGTATGGCTCCCAATCTTTGACGCGTCTGAGAACTTGTCCTAGACGAATATCGATTTCTTCAGAGAGAGTTTCGTAAGCTTCTCTAGTTAGAATCGTCGGTGAACAGCCTGTGTCAATGACCGTGCCTCCTCGGGAGCCATATCTCCGGAAAAATGTGGGTTCAATGTCAAGAAGTTTCTCTCCTATGGAGATTGCTTGGAGTTCAAGGTAGTAACGGTCTTGGTAGATGTTTAAAGGCGTTGGATCGCCTTCGATTCTGGCACCATTTCCGAGTATAAGAATGTTGTGAGGATAAGTAGGATCATATAAGCTGCCGAAGCAGTAAGAGAACTTAGAATCGGAACTGCGGTTTACTACAGAGAATGTACCAGGTCCTAAACCAAGCACTCCACTATATTGAGTGAAACCGGAGTTGTCTTGTCCGCAGCCAAAAACAATGTTTGATCTAGAGATTATACCCTCGTCAGACGTTTGAAATGTGAGCATTTCATTGGCTAAAACGCCGCTGGTGCTTGAACGGTCGCGATATCGAAGGTGGAATCGACAAGTTCCGGTCTTTTGATCGATAAAGATTTGGGGCATTGCATTTGGTGCTGATTCGCAGGAAGCGTGACGGTAAGTGGAAGATCTTGAAGGATGAAAAAAGCGAATTGTTTGAGGGTAACATTTGCAGGGAAGACATTGGATCCAAGTTAGGTCACTACCTGTGTCTATGAGTAAGAGTTGCGAGACTGGTGGGTCTCCGATTGAAATGTTTGCAAGGAATGCTGCTGGATTTGAAATAGGAGTGACATGTGAGACTATATCCGCTGATTTCGTGGTTCTCAAGTTATCTAGACGAGGTACAGCAGTTGACTTATAATGCAAGTAATCAAGTTTTGTCTTGAATGATTCTTGGGTTTTGTTTGATTTTGATTGTAATAGCCTTAGCTTAAGGTCAGGATACGAGGTGCATTGTTTCGAACAAGTGAAAGCGATTTGAGTGATAAGAATAAGAGCTGCACGAATACGTAATGTTAGAGAGATGGCCATTTCATGATGAAGAATGTGGTTTTATTTCTAATCCTTTTATGTGAGTCGGGAAAAACAAAGACATTGACTCTTTGTGTGACCTTCTTTATCGTAGTGAAGGTTTCTTTTCTTGCATGATTCATTGATTTTACCAACACAACTTCAACAAATATCAATCTGATTTTATTTTAGGCAAAAAAGATTACGTTCATGTACTTCACGTGTTTAGTCTATACTCAAATATGTTTTCAACAAAATGAGGAACACAAACGAAAAGAGTACCACGATCATGAATTCCTAATATAAAATTAATTAATGTCATGTATGTTCAATTTATTATTTGTTTATATCTTGAGTACATAATGTGAAATCTTATACATATATTTATCAACCGCCATTCTCACATCAAGAAGATTCATGCTTTTGTGAAAATTAGATATTAGTTGTAAAGTTTCCATTGTTTATGTGTGGTGGCAAATTAAATTTCTACTTTTCTTTTTATTGAGCTATAATTGCATATTTATCTCAAGAAATATCAATGAGACAACATAAGAGTTTTACAGGAAAATTAATCAAATCACCATGAATAACTTGATTCCTTAAAAATATATATTAAAAAAAAAAAAGCAATGTTGCATAAATAATGGGAAATAAAACGATGTAGAGTCTCAGACAGATTTGGGAAACCTAGCAGAAATTCTTCTTCTAATGCAAAAGAAAGCCCTAAAAACTAAATTGGTCAATAATAAAGAGAAAGAAAAAAGAATCAAAAGGACATCAATCCTCCATAGCCAATCGGTGCCGTATGTGTTTAGAGACTTGGTATGCACGTAAGCATGATAAGCAGATCTGACATTCTCTTTGATTACATTACCATAGAACGCCAAATTGGGATCTTCTTCTGGTTCATATTCCTTAATAATGTCATGATTTCTTAATTGTAACCGACCCAAACGATCCTGTGAGAGTACCAGAAAACGAGCCTGTGAAACTCACAAAAAGAAAGAAGCGGAAGAAGATGAAGAAGGTGAAGAAGAAACTGATTTTTCCCAGTCGAATTGACATTGTTAGATGTTTGGAGAGATTTGTTAAGGTAGGGTTTATGAGAAAGAGAAAAAATCGGGTACTTAGCTTTGTTTATATAGATATGTTGTAATTTCCGTTTCCTATTAGGAAATGTTTCAAAACTATTTCTCCTGATATATTTTGGTTTTAGATATATTTGAAATAGACAAGTGTTTTTTTTTCGTGGTCGGAGACATAGACAAGTGTTTGACAATATCAACATATATTTATATCTTTAAACACAATCTAAAGCATTATGACTATACTATGTTCGACCAGGATCTAGCAAGGTGTTTTGATCTTTTTCTTTTTAAAGAATTAGAGGGAAAGCGGGTAAAAACTCTTAAAGTTTGGAAGAGAGAAATAACAAGTTAAAGACAATGCCAAGTTTGTATTATTGCTTAATGTATATCAAAAAGCCGATCTTTTTTTTGAAGGACATTTGCCTCTATTTATAGATTATAGAGACGGTTTAACATCCTAAACAAATAAGGAAATATTACGATTTGTTTAGATCATAACAGGCTGCCTAGATTTTAGGAAATTTTCCAAGTCAGAATAGGAAAATTTCCATTTCTTTGTTGATGGTGTGCCGTCCGAGTTCGCTCTTCTTTCTGATGTTTATCCGAGGAGGAGCTCTTCCGAGTTGTCACTTATGTAACCGAGATAGAAATTCAATAACTTCGCCGAATTCCAAACTTTTCATATGATTGTTTTTAGTGGACCGAAGTAGGATCTCAGATCCACCTCCAACAATTGTCCCCCCCAGACTCGGAAAATTATGTTTAGGAATTTTCGAGTCGGTTAAGTTTCCCGCTTATGGAATCTTCGGTCCACGTGTCAGATTCCGATTGGAGCGCTGAGTGGTTTGACCTGCTACTTATTAATCATTGTTTGACGTTGTTTCAACAGCTAGTAAATCCCTCTATAAATATTGTGCTTTTTTACGTTTACCCTTCACTTGCGTTTGCGATTAATTGGCTTAAACTTCCTCATCCGAGTTAAATTCCTTTATGCATCTTTTCTCCTTTCTTAAAAATGGGTCTTGACGATTTTAAAATCCCGGACGTTGGAGACAATCTTAATGCTACTTTAGATAGGGCTGACGTTCGCCCTTCAGAAAATGTTGTTAGGGCCTCTAATTCTTCTTTTGTCCCAATTCAGGACATTGTCGTGATTGAAGTCGGGTCGAATGCGGATCAAAGTAGCTCTAGGCCTCCTAAAAGGCATAGGACAAATTCTCTAAGTATTGTTTCGTCCAGAGGTGCTTCTAGGGGAGGTTCCCCTAATACGTCGGGTCGGAGAAGGAGAAGCTCTCCCGACTTCCGTTTTACTCACAATCATTCTGATCTGAGACTGATTTTGGAGTCTCAGAGTGAGTGTGCTGATCTGATGCATCTGGTCATAACTACATTAGAGCTTCTTCCTCACCTGGACCAAATGCAAAACCGGGAGGAATACGAAGAGATTGCATTTTTGCTCTTCAGGGTTAGTTTTTTTCTCACCGAGTTTAATCCTCAAGGACTTCTTTTTGGTTATTTTCTGATTTTATGCTTTTTGTAGTTTGTCGCCTGTCTGAACGGGATCTTACTAGAGTGAAAAAGGTCTCTTGCTGCTCCAGAAAGAAATAACCGGAGTAGTTCTAATCTTGCTGGTCGTGCGAGCCTTGAAGTAGTGGAGGCCAGGTCCCGGCTTTCTGCTACCGAGGAAGAAATTACTCGTCTAAAAGATGAGTTGAACGTAGAACGTGAAAACGTTCTTAAGTTGGTGGGGCAGAATGTGGCTTTGACGGAGTCGCTAAACTGCGTTGATACAGACCAAAGTGAGGCCTTCAAGTCTACAGAAAAGGCCAATGATAAAATGAACGCTCTGGAGGCCGAGGTGAAATCCATGAAGGAAGATTTTGACTCCCGACTTCATCAAATCGTGATTTCGGAGAAGAAGAAAATTTACCAAGGCCTTCATGATCAACTAACTGAACGCTTCGACATGATTGCTGCTTGGTTCAATGATCTGGAGGCTAATCTTGGAACCAGGTTGTTGTACGCCCAGTACCTCAGGTCGATGAATGCTTTAAAACTGATTTCTCGCCGAGGTGTTATCATTCCTTCAGAAGTGACGAGTCTGGTGACTGCTGAGTTAGATAAGTTCAAAGAGCTTTTTAATAGGGAGCATCTAACGGCGTTGCATCCTAGAGACTTGGTCGTCCTGGTGTTCGAAGTTGGCGAAGCCTCAAATACTAAACGCTAAATTGGGAGTTGCAGTCGCCAATTTGTCTCGGCATTTTTTCTTTTTAGTTATATCTTTGATTGACTTCTCTCTTTCTTCAGAGGCGTCTTCATTTGGCTCCTTGTAAATATAAGGTCTATTAAATGAAGTAAAGTGTTGAAATCGTAAAATTTTCTTTTCTCTCCCCCCTTTTTTTTTTGGAAGGTGATTGCGATAGTTTGAACAATGATAAAGTTATATTCTGAGATCGATAATAATTACGATAGTCGAGTTCCCTTCTAAGTTTGAGAGTTTAGATCCCAGTTGTTAGAAAGAGAACGTTTTGCTTGTTTTTTTTTTGGCGTTTGGAAGTGAGATTTTAAGACTCAGGCTTTAAGTTTCGATCTCGAAATCATACTTTATTTACTTTTTGTGAAGAAAAATTGACTTTGAATGAAATAAAGTTTCGCTTAATGGTATATCTGTACAAAGCTTATGTTTTGTCATCATCGAGGATTTCATCCCGGTTGTTTGTACAAAACCTTATGTTTTGTCATGATAGAGAATATGTTCTTGGTATTCTGTACAAAACTTTATGTTTTCTTGTCATCAAGAATTTAATCTCGGTTGTCTGTATAAAACCTTACATTTTGTCGTGATCAAGAATTTAATCTCGATTGTCTGTACAAAACTTTACATTTTATCATGATCAAGAATTTAATCTCGGTATCATGTACAAAACCTTATGTTTTGACGTGATTGAGAATATGATCTCGTATTTTGAGAACTTGATCTCAGCTTAAGAGAGGTTCTTAGACTTGGTTTAGTTCATGCGAGGTTTTAAGACTCGAATTAATTTGAGAGTAGGATCTTGGTCTTCGAGATTTTTTAAGACTCGAATTGAATTGAGCGAGGTTTTAAGAATCATTTTGATGTGCACGAGGTTTTAAGACTCGACTTGAATTAAGAGTAGGGTCTCGGCCTTTGAGATTTTAAGACTCTAATTGAATTGAGCGAAGTTTTAGACTCAGATTGATGCGCGCGAGGTTTTAAGACTCGACTTAAATTAAGAGTAGGGTCTCGGCCTTTGTGGTTTTAAGGCTTGTTTTGTTTGTTTTTTCAGTAGGGGTCTCAGTCCTTTTTTTTTTTTACTGAGAATCGACTTATAATATTTTTATAGATTTTTAGATGTACCCGAAGGTTACCTACGTACCCGGAATGGATTGATAGAATGTGTTTTTTTTGGTTTTTAACCCTTTTTTTCCATGGTTTTATTGAGTCAAAGTATGTGTTTTAGAGTCTTTTAATCTGTTTTGGAGTCTATTCATGTCATAGGACACATTTGGAGAAGAACTGTTTTGAGTGAAAACGAGCATCTGAAGATGCAAAATCCTGCAGAAGCGTTAGAAGTTTGGCTTCCTTTGAAAGCCTTCCCACTGTTGGATCGATCTGAAATTTTGACACAAGATAGCCACATGTGTTAGCTTTCATTTAGACAAGCGGTTAGGAAGATAAGACGATTTTACAGAAGACATGTCATTCTGGTGGAGAACAGACGCCACCAGAAGATGTGCTCGACCGGAGGATCGACCTGCTAAGATCATGATCGACCGTTCTACCCCTTGATTGATCGATCAACTCCTTGATCGATCGATCATCAAAGTTTCGCGAGAAAATTAGATTTTCCTTATTTTGTATCAAACGCGTTTTTAGCCTATTTAAATAGAAGTCTGAAAACTTTGAGGGCATCCTATCATTATTTTCATCAGCCGCTTTTAGTTGTAAACTTAGGGAGAGGATTTCATCCTCTACAACTCTTTGGAGAAGATTTCTGAACCATTCTTTATATCCTATTGCATTTCGATTATGTTTATTATTTCTTCTTCTTTGTTTGTTCTTTCTTCTATGTCTGAGTAGTTCTCTTATCAAGTTTAGGGTTTTCTAGGGAATTGGGGAATTGATGAATTAGGAACAAATAAGTTGTTGCTTGATGTGTTCTCCATCTAATGATAATCTTAATGCCTAGGTTAGAGTAGCTAACTAGCCTATGATCTTAGATTACCTAACTCTCCAAAAGCTTGTTAGGAATTAGAACCTCTTTATATGAGCAATCAATACTTAACCGCGAAAGTTGATGTTAAGGTTTATTGTGGACTTATTAAACCTTATCGGTAATGCATGTTTAGATCTCTGGTACCGATGACAGTTAGGATTTCTAGGTTGCTAGATACAGTAGTTGATACCATGACAGTAGATTGACTAAAATTTTATGTCTAAGTTGAGATTGTTATAGAATTGTCTCTGAATAGTTTCCTGATGAATTCCTTGTTTCCTGATGAATTCCCTGTGCTTGATGCTTTTATTTATTTATTTATTTATTTATTTTGTATTGTTATTTGCTTTGTTTTGTTTCATTCCCACTATTGTTTGATTTGTCTTAGCTTAAGTTTAATCTAGAGATTGATAGTGTAACCATTGGTCCTTGTGGATTCAGTCCTTAAGTGCTACATCGATACGATACGCACGAGAGGTTAAATTGGTATAATTAACCTTGTATAAATTTTGGCGCCGTTGCCGGGGACCAATTGAGTTGCATTTTGATCTAAGACTGAACTTTAGTCTAAGATTTTCTTTACTAACTTTTTTATGCTTACTTTCTTCTTTGAATCAGGTGTCTAACATGAAGGCAAGTTACTGACCATGAAGCCTTACATTGATTGGGCATATGATGGAGCAGACATTGATGAATGGACGTGTTACAAGTACTTCCAGAGTGAAAGATGTGAAGAGAAATCTTTTGATCAGAATGAGATTATGGCTATGTTGCAGCAGTTTTAGTAAAATCAGCACCAATTTAGATTGGAAATCAATGCAAAAATTGATAGGGTGTACAACGACATCAACAGTAAGCATGAAGCGCTGTGTGCACTTATTGAGAAGAGCAAGACCAATATTGCTCAGGATGCTGAAGTAACCTCCATCATTGATTACGACAGAGAAATTGATGAGATTGCCAAGCTGGTGTTTAACAACGAATCAGAGTATCAGGATTGGGTTGCTACTGTTCTTATGCAAGAACATACATAGAAACAACTAGAAGGTACATGTGATTCAACCCTTGAAATTGATGATTTTGAGGGAATTTCATTACCATGCGTTGAAAAAGTATTCTCTAGTAACCTCCTGCCGATTGATGAATGCTTGGAATTATCATGTGAGTCTTAAGATAAAGTTGACTACTCTTTAGTAAATTCAACTTGTCTTGAGATTGATTTCATCTTTCCATCAAATGCATTTGGTCCTCCAAGTAGTTCGAACTTCGAAGAATGTCTTAGGAAATATTTTGCACTTGTGGTAGCTTGCTTTGATGAACATGTGATTATGCCAATATGGACAACTACTTTTCTGCTTTGGTATATTGTATATTGTGAAAAAAAGAGGAGGACGAAAGGAGCATTGGCTCAACCTTTTGATTCTCATGACTAACATCTGAGACCGAAGTCAAGCTAATGACTTTAAACAAGCGCTGAGTGTGAGGCAACCCACTAGTAGGTAGTTTTCATTTTTTGCATTTTTCGTTTTATGTTTTTCTTGTTTTTCGTTTTTGTCTGTTTTAGGTAAGGGAAATTTGGCCGAGATGCTAAGATCGATCGATCTACCTCAAGATTGATCGATCCAGGGGAAACATGGAATTCGCACATGATCAGGTGATCGACCATGGCACGATAGATCGAACGATCCTTGATTACTAGGAGGTGCACGCCCGATCTCATGATCGACCACTGAGAAAATGATCAATCGATCGTGTCTTCACAGAGCCATACGCCCAAGCTCATGATCGACCACTCCTCAAGTGATCGATCGATCATCTAAGAACAAAGTTTACGCGCACGATATGGCGATCGACCTCACCATGAGGGATCGATTGATCTTCAAGATAATATGCCTCTACATCTAGCCTTTAGATCGACCTCATCATTGAGGATCGATCGATCTAACTCTCCAAGCACTTGAGATCGATCGTTCCTCTTAGAGATCAATCGATCCAAAATGCTTAGGTTCGTTTCACTTCTCCATTGTCTCTCTTTATGTTCCTATGATATTTTTGTGTAAGTTGTACTTCTTTTAGATTTATTTTCACATCGGGATGGTGTGAATTAAGTCTGGGGGAGTACACTTGGTGATTAATGCGTTTTGTTTCTTTTGTTTTCTTTTTGAGTCTTTTTAATATTTTTTCTGAGTCAGTTTTTGAGTCAAAACCGTTCTAGAGAACTATGAGTTTTCAAGGAATAACCGTATTTTCAAGAACTTAAGTAACCATTGTTGCAAGCTTGACAGAGATCTATGATTATTGGAAAACCTAGAGATTGTGCAACTTCTCAATGTTACCCACATCCTTTTGGGTATTCAGAGAATCTCATGCCGACTTCACACCTAACCTGACTTAATCTTCTTGTTAAGGGGGTTGGTATACATTGGATCGGGTTCCTCTATTTAGTCCTGAAAGACTTATCTTTGTGAGTATGGTTCCATTCTCTTAATCATTTCAAGCATTTATGCTTAATCTGAAGTAACTATATAACAAAGTTGTACATTTTAGTAGGCTGAGGGTAAAAGTCCCTCAATGACACTGCTCATATTAGAGTAAATTTAGTGATTTGAGGATAACTCCAATGATGTAACCTTTCACTCGAGTATTGTTGCTTACCGAGGGGGACTCTAATGAAGCTACTCTTGCTTACATCCTTTGAGTTACCAAAGAAAGCAGCCGATAGAAAAAAATAAAATGATACCCTAGAAAAGTAGGGAAAAATTGGTTGCAAGGTGAATGAAATGAGAGGAAAGGAACCATAGGGAAGATAATATTTAGGATGAGAAAGAATCCATGTGTTCTTTGATCGATATCCCCTTGATGAGACTGCACTTAGATACTTTAGGAAGTTGGCATGGTGCATTCGTCTGGATTGTGGAGTTTGCTTGGGATAAATGTAAAGTTTGAGGGAAGTACAAGGTGGTCTCGATTCTGTCAGGTTTGTTTTCATGTGGCTTACTAATGCGAATGTTTTTTGTGGTGTTCTTAGGACGGAAAGAGTTCCCGGATTTTCAAACCTCTTTTCAGTTTTTGCTTGCTTAAGGACAAGCAAGAAGCTAAGTCTCAGGGAGGTGGAAATGACTTCCCATGTTTTCAAACTTTTTTCTCTTTCTTGGTTCTTCTGTTTACTTGAGGACAAGCAAAAGATTAAGTCTGGGGGAGTTGATAGATGGTGTTTTTATCGGTTTTTAACCCTTGTTTTCCATGGTTTTACTGAGTCAAAGTATGTGTTTTAGAGTCTTTTAGTCTGTTTTGGAGTATTTTCATGTCATATGACACATTTGGAGAAGATGAGCTGTTTTGAGTGAAAACGAGCATATGGAGATGTAGAATCCTG
>OVAX01003302.1:0-20863 GCA_900406405.1 Lepidium africanum
GGGAGAATTCGAAGACTTCAATTGAAAGAGAAAACTCTGTTCTTTATAAATTAACAACTGAGTCTTAATAAGGAAAATACAAAGCCTTATATAAGTAAGTCTTAACCTAGTATTGATAAGGTCAAAAGAAAAGGAAATTTGCTTAAAAATATAAAAAAGAAAACGTAGATAAGAATAGCTCGCCGAACAAGCAATAGATGTCGTTACATCAATAAGGGTAACCAAATCATCATTAAATATCAACCAAAATTTATGGAAAAAAATTCCAGTCATACCATCAGGTCCCAGGTTTTACCTAGGTTCATTAAAAAGAAAGCCTTCCTGACCTCTTATTCAGTGACTCTTGCCATCAAAAAGTCATTCATCTCATCAGAACAGAGAGCTCGATATTTTCCAGGGCCTCTAGAAAATCTGAAGATCCATTTGAAGTGAAAATATCTTCAAAATAATGAGAGACTAAATTACTAATTTGTTCCTCATTTAAAATCCATTTACCAACCTTGTCCATTAGCCATAGAGAGTTTTGTGAAGTTTCCACACATGATTTGGTTTATTTGTATCTACACAACTTGCACGTTGTGACATATACACATAATCTGTGAGATCTCTATGAACGAACGCATTTTGAACGTTCATCTGCTTGATCTCCTAATTTCTTGTCGTGGCATAAGGAAGAATTGATCTCATAGTGGCAGTCCTAACCACAAGACTATAGGTTTCAAGTACTAACCAAAGTAATATATCCCTTCGTCTTGCTCAAATCCTTTTGCCACAAGCCCTGCTCTCAACTTATCTAATGTTCCATCAAGTTTTAGTTTGGTTCTAAATACCCACTTGCTTCCCAAAATGTTCATCTTTGGTTCTGCTGGAACAAGAGAAAAGATTTATGTGATACACAATTTCCAATTTCTTATTTCATAGCATTAATCTATTTAGGATCTTTAAGAGCAGATGTTACTGTCTTGGGCTCAGGGTATGGTGCTATGTGAGTCAAGAGGCCATAGTGTGGGTTTGGTTTTCAAATCACATCTTTTCCTCTAGTTGGCATTGGGTTCGTTGATGAAGAATCTGCAATGAAAAAAGGTTGTTGTATGCTGGTAGTAGGTGCTTCAATATCCAATGTATTTGAGTTTTTTGGTGAAATAGGTGAGTTGTTGCCGATAGAAAAAGGGTATATGCTTGATGTACACACAAAACTCACCATTTCACGTACAGTGTTCTCATTAGATACTTCACATTTGATGTTGTCAATGTTTGAGGATGCATCTGCAGTTAGTGATCAGTGGCTACTTGAGAATGTTGAGGAACAAACGATTTAGGCATCAGTCTTTAGTGTAGAGTAGTGATCGTATCAGGTTGAGTTGGAGGAACAGTTTCTGGATTTTGGTCGGAGGAGTCAACTTGTTATTCTGTAATTTCAGACCTGATGTCCTTTAGCCATGCTTTGAGAAGAAGAGTTTGCAAATAATCAGATAGATTGTGAAGCTTATCTGCAAACTGGAAATTTTCTTCATCATAAATTACATGTCTACTAATTATTACTCTTCCTATAGATGGGATGAAACATTGACATCCTTTATATTTTTCATTGTATCCAAAAAATACACACTTAAGAAACTTCGGGTCAAATTTGTTGTGATTGTAATCTCTGAGAGTGGGGTAACAAGCACAACCAAATGTTCTTAAGGATGTCTGGTCTCGAGCAATACCATGTAACATTTCAAGTAGACTTTTGTGATTCTCTGTGACTGTAGATGGCAATAAGTTTATTAAGAAACTGGCTGTAAAAAAGGCTTCAACCGAAAACCATTGAGGCATCTTACTTGGGACATCATAGAGAATTTCAACTTGACAAAGTGCATGTGTTTTCTCTCCACAAAGTCATTCTACTGCGGAGTGTGCGGTCAAGACACAAGTGTTGTAGAAAGTTTTTGCTAATAAATTTTCCTCCACCATATACTTGAATGTTCCAATCTTGGTAACTAATTTTAACCTAGTTATTGAAAGATATTGAAGATTTGAAGGAAATCTGACTTTGCATTCAATGGATATAACTAACAATATATTGAGTAGTTATCAACAAACACAACATAGTAACTAAAACCTTGAACAGAGATAATAGGAGTAAGTCCCTAAAGGTCATAGTGGATCCTTTCCAATGGTTTAAATGCAACAAAACTAGAAGAATAAAATGGTTATTTAGAGGTCTTCGTAAGCTGACAGGCTTCACACATCATCTTGGTACTCTTATTCATGGTTATAGCCTTTATTAAAGATAGATGTTGTATGATTTGAGAGTGTAGATGTTCAAGTCTCCTATGCCATGTCTCCTCTAAATCCACTTGTTGTCGTGAGGAGTATAAGACTTGCAGAGGTGACCCATTCAGCTTGTACATGCCATTATAGGTTCTCCCCAGAACCAGCAACTTCTTTGTTTTCTTATCATTAACACGCACAATATCACAATCAAATTCAAAGGAGCATGGGTAATCCTTGGTGAGTCTAGACAATGACAACAACAATTTAGCAATATTATTTGGGCACACTATAACATCTCTTAAAGGCAAATTACCTGAGGTAGATGGAAGATTCGTTGTGCCAGTATGTGTGATTGGTAATAAGTTGCCATCTCCGATCATAACCACATTATTACCGTAATATGGCTGAGATTGTCTGGATATGATTCTTGACCCCTTTGTTATGGACATTAGTGACACGCGTTACAGCAAGAACACTTGCAGCATGCTCCTCATACTGGTAATTGTTATTGAAACGGTGCCAACACTTCAGAGTTGGATGTCCCACCTTGCCGCAGATATATTGGATGGTTGGCACCATTGGAAGGGTTTTGAGAGTTAGATGAAGAAGATATCTTCTGGTAGAATCCTCTTCCTTGTGTGGAGAAGTTTGATTGACCCCTTATACCACCTCTTCCATAGTTGTTTCATATTCTACGGCCATAGTAGTTGTAATGATTGTCCATTCTGTCTACAGCAAAGGCTAGGTAAGGTGTGACTATAGTCTCACTTTCATAACCCAATAATCTATCTTCATAACTTGTTAAGCGAGGAGCTACATCTTGGAAGGTAACAGCGAGATCTGAGTCCAGTACACTCTCAATGTTTGTTTTGATAGGTTCATAATCTTTCCCTAACCCATTATGAGCTACAAATATTTTCATTTTCTTTGTGACTGGACTCCCTATAGATGACAGTTGGTCACAAACTTCTTTGATTTTTTTTCAAATATTCACCCATAGATTTGCCCAACTTAGTCACAATTTGCAGTTTTCTTTGAAGCTCAAACAAGTGAGATGATGAAACTCTATTAAATTTCTTTCCAAGAGTAGTCCATACCTCATGAGATGACTTAGCATCAACCACAACACTTAAGATGTCTTCAGAAAATGAGCTGAGCATCCACGATCTTACCACTTGCTTAGATCTTTCCCAAGCCTGAAAGTTAGAATTGAGAATCTCTTATGTAGATTTCCCATCTGCTGTAGGAATCAGTATAGTTTTACGTGGAGTTTTGTACACACCATTGATGAAGCCTTGAAGACAATGATTCAAACTGAGTTTTCCACAAGCTGTAATTTCTTTATGTGAGTTTGATTGTCACATAGTTAGAGATGTTTAAAGTTGGGTGAGAGTAAATATACAAGGCTCTAACACCATGTAAGCAAGAACTTAGAATGATAAAAATGAAACTTTCTTTGTTTTCGATCTCTCACAACTTGAGTTTACAGAATGATAAGAAACGGTATTTATATAGGAATTGCAAAACCCTAGCTATTCACAAGAGTCCAAAAGCACAAAGTTGTTTCTCATTTCAATTTTCCAGCCTACATTCATACTAGCAGCTGCCGCCATCATCCGTTTGAATCATTGGACCATTGGAGTTGTGGGCTAGAACTGTTTGACCTCGTTTCTCCTTGTCCATTTGTTTCAAACGAAGATTAGATGGGCCTTTCTTGAGCAATAGTATTAATATCATGTTCTTTTTGAAATCTCTTTATTAGACTAGACCATCATGTCATTTTAGAGCTTATGGATTCATCTTTTCAAGTGATAATTGTATATTAATATGAATGGATTTTGTATATACACAAGTGAAACAATACGACAATTTCTAATAACTTTGCAGGAAAAAAAGTAGTAAATGTTATACAACACATGTCGTGTTTGATAACAAGCAAAAGCTTTTCTTCTATACATAATAAGCTTTTTAACTTTTTTATTCTTTTAAGTGGCAGAGTCATCATCAGATACTTACACAGGCCTGACCGGTGAGATATGAGATACAAGAGGATTTGTAGATGTTAACTGGAGCTAGCTTGTACTGGAAGCAAAGTAGCTTGTTTTCCTTTGATGAACAAAGCTAGTTCTTTTGAGGGTACTACTCTATTTAACTATTTCAGCAGCTCTTCACCTTCAAATTTCTCTTCATTCGAAATCGTCTACATTTTTTCAAAATAGAATCAACTTGTTCATAACAAATTTTTGCAACCATTAATATGTGATTCCAATAATAATATGATACAATGTTGATCTAATACCAATTTGAATGAACTATAGCCCATCTCAAATTATAAGCCAATAACTAGTCAACTTATAGAAAATTAGGTGTATTGTTTTGTTTGAAATAGTATCTAGATGTGTAATGTGTTACCTTCAAGTTGAGCACCAAGCCCTCTAATACATTTGGATTAGCGTGAAGAACATTCAATGCGACATGTAAAGCATATTGCAACAAATCAGTCACCTCTCTTTAAACAAGATCAAATATATGCCCCTGTAAATTAAACTTTACATGTTAAGTTTTGTTGAAATATTGCTTTAGATAGATTTAAATGAATGAGTCAAAGTGATTGACTCTCTAGTTTATGTTTCTTAAAGTTTGTTGCTTAAATATCAGAGAGTTAGTTAAGTCTTTGTTTTTCACATAAGTGATGTAATGCTTTTAGTTTCATGATCTAGATGCAATAAAGTAATATTCAGTTAAAATACTTTGACAAAGTTGTATTAGACTTCTTTTCTTAAGGGTTTGTGAAAATCTTGAGAGTGTTAGACATGGAAATAGGCACAAATTTCACAGCCACACCACCAGTATTTGATGGAGAGAACTATCAGGCAGTGAGAACGAAGATTCATTTGGAAGTGTACGATTTATAGGAAGCGGTAGAAGAAGATTATGAGATTCAACCCCTTCCAGCAAATCTTACGATGACACAACTGATACACTATGAAGAGAAGAAGACAAATTTAGAACACATTTTTACAAGAATTACGAATATGGAGTCATAAAAAACCATATGGGACTATCAAGAAGGAATACCAAGGAAATGAAATATCCAAAAGCATTAAAATTCTAAACTTGATTTGAGAATTTGAGATGCAACACATGAAGGAAACAAAGATAATCCAAGAATACTCAAACAAACTTCTGTGTATTTTGAACAAAATGAGGCTTCTTGAAAAAGAGTTTCTAGATGAACGCATTATAGAGAAGCAATTGATCTCTGTAACAGATCAATATGAGTCAAAGATCTTGTCACTGGAGGAAGCAAAAGATCTGTCAACGATTACTTTTGCAGAATTGGTCAACACAATGAATGCTCAAGAACAAAGAAAAAGAATGCGGCAAGAAGAACTTATGGAAGGAGCGTTTCAAGCCAAGACAATGACATTTATGGCCTTAAAAAATCTCGCTGTTAAATCTTCAGGAGAAGTTTGTCCTCATTGCAAGAAAATGTGATATCCTGAAAGAAGATGTTGGTAGAGACTAGACATAAAAAGTAAGCAATGCAGACAACTTGGTCACATAGAAAAAGTGTACAAGACTCGAAAAGGAAAAGAGTCCAATACCACAATAGAAGAAGATGAAGAAAACCTTTTTGTTGCTTCATGTTTTGAAACAAGTAAAATGACACATGAAAGTTAGTTAATAAATAGTTGGTGTACCAATCATATGATAAACGATAAGGAGTTTTGCAAAGATTTAGAAAAATTGGATTTATCAAGAGTCAAGATAGGAAATGAAGAATATCTACAGGTGAAAAGACAAGAAAATGTGGCAATACAGAGTTTTACAGGCGTAAAATACATTCCAAATGTATTATACTTTCCTCAACTTGATCAAAATCTTCTTAGTGTTTGGTAGTTGTTGAAGAATAGCTTCAAACTATATTTTTGAAGACATGTGTTACACGAAAAAAGATCAAAAAGGCTGTGAATTGTTCATACTGAAGTTGAAGAGGAAGAGTTTTCACTTATCCATGGAGGAGCAGCATGTTGCTTACCAAAGTATATATAGCAACCACAACCACTTTATGGCACAAATGGCTAGGCCACGTTCATTATGAAAACATGGTATTTTTGCAAAAACATGATCTTGTTAAAGGGTTATCTATGCTGGAGAAGGAACAAAATGACTACAGTGCTCGTCAATATGGTAAGAGCACAAGAAAACCATTTCCTCATATGAATTGGAGAGCACATAATAAGCTTCAGCTTGTTCATACTAACGTTGGATGACCTATGCATACACCTTCGTTGAATGGTAGCAAGTACTACATTCTCTTCATCGATGATTTTAGTAGATATTGCTGGATATACTTTTTAAAATACAAAGCAAAGGAAGTATATCAATTTTGGAAGTTCAAATTATGGGTTATAAATAAAACCAAGTGCAAGTGGCCTTTAGCCTTGAAAAGCTCTTGAAAGCTCTTTATGGGTGAATCGCTTACCAACAAAAGCTCTTGAAAAGAAGACACCATATGAGGATTGGTTCAGATTCAAGCCAAATTTGGTGACTTTCAAAATATTTGGATGTGTCAGTTTCTCACATGTACCATAAAAAAAAGAATATGCTGGATAAAAAATCAGAATCAAGTGTATTTATAGATGATATCAACACGTGTAAAACATATCAGATCTATAAACACCAAAACAAAACGGTTATCCTAAGTAGGGATGTAACCTTCATGGAAGATAAATAGTGGGACTGGAAAGCTCAAACTATAGAGGTAAAAGCACCATGAATAAGAACATCAAAAACCATACAGATAACTGAAGATGATATTGATGACACTTATGTCAAAGGTACTCGACTCTTATCTGAAATCTACAAAAGATGCAGTTTTGTTATGCTTGAGCATGTTGGGTATCAAGAAACTAAGAAATAAGTTAAATGGGTTGAACCTGTGAAAGAAGAGTTGTGAATGATTGAAAAATACGACACTTGGAAGCTAGTAGAAAGTCCAACTAGAAGAAAAGTTATTGATGTCAATTGGGTTTATATAACCAAGTACAACGCTGGTGGTTCGATTAACAAACACAAAGCCAAGTTGGTCTTGAAGGGTTATAGTCAGATTTATGGAGTTGACTTCTCAGAAATGTTCGCTCTGGTAGCTAGATTAGACATGATACGCATGATGCTTGTTCTTGCTGCACAAAACTCTTGGAAAGTTTATCACTTGGACGTGAAATCAACCTTCTTAAATGGGTTTCTTGAGGAGGAGATTTATGTAAAACAACAAGATGGATTCAAATTTGAAGGACATGAGGAGAAAGTGTATTTGTTGAAAAAGGCTTTGTATAGCCTATAGCAAGCACCAAGGATGTGGTACAGTAGATTGGATGAATATTTCCAACAGATTGACTTCACCAAAAGCTCAAGTGAATCAACTTTCTACGTAAAAGAAATAGATGGAAATATTTTGGGGGTTTCAATATATTTTGATGATTTGTTAGTCTGATGAAGTAGTAAAGAAGTGTTGCAGGTATTCAAGGTTAAAACTCGTAAAACATGTGAGATGAGACCTTGTTTTGATGACTTATTTTTTAGAATAGAAGTTCAACAAAGAGATGAGAGAATTTTCATTCATCAGAAGAAATATGCCAAAGAAATTCGAAAAACATTTTGAATGAAGGAATGCAAGTATATTGACACGCCAATGAATGCGAAAAAAAGATTTAGTAAAGATGATGGAGCATATTAATTCGATGAGCAACAATACATTAACTTGATTAGTTTCTTAATGTATCTAACTTCCACCAAACTAGATATTATGTTCTCAGTCAGCCTTTTGTTAACATTTATGCATTGTGTAAGTGATATACATTATCAAGCAGCTAGAATAATCATTAGATACGTAAACAGAACATTGCAGTTTGGGATCAAGTTACAAGTTTAGACAAGTTCAAATTCATTGGGTCCTCATACAGTGATTGGGCAGGGTCTACAAACGATATGAAGCTGAATATGTTGCAGCCAATGTTACCATCAATCAAGTAAGCTACTTGTAAACCTTCACATGGAGAAAACAGAACCCACAGAGATCTTTATTGGCAATTAAGCTGAAATTCCAATCTCTAAAGATTATGTATTCCATGGCAAGACAAGGCATTTCAAGATCAAGTGTGCTTGTTGATATATGCCCAGAGTAAACAACAATTTCAGCCGCACAGCCTCCAAGAAGTATTACCAAGCGGCCATGTAATTCATCAATGAAGAGTAAATATTTGTCTTCATGCGTTGGAGGAATGTATGTAAAACCCAACGCCCCTCCAGATCTTGGTAATATGCTTAATTTCTAACAAAACCATGAATTAGCAGAGCACTAACACATGAATACACGAGTATCAGGTTTGTCCAAGAAGCAGTTCTCATTGTTATACCTCCACATGTGGTTGTCCAAGAAGAAGACTTACATCAGCTGTACCAATAATAGCATGTCCATCTTCATATCTTGCAACCACAGCTTTCACACTACCTTTCAACCTTGCAGTTTTCTTCTATGTCCTGAAATAAATGATACAATGTAATGAAACAAATTTTGATGAGCTGTTCAATAGAATCATAAACATTAGGACAATACAGTTATAGATCGCTTGACATCCTGAATGAAATCAATTTTATCAACAATCATCTTGCTCTTCTTCCCGCTAGCAAAGCAGCCTCGTTAACCATGTTTTCAAGGTCTGCTCTATAAAAGCCAAACATTAAAGTTTACAAAGGTATACAACAAAAAGCAGGTAAGAAACTATCAAGTCAAGAATAATACAAAATTTTACCAAGTAAAACCTGTCATCATAGAGGCCATGCTACTTAGGTTGACATCATCTCCTAAAGAAAGCTTTTTCTTTGAAACATACATTTCCAAAATGGATTCTCTTCCATCTTTATGAGAGTGCAAGATAGATATAGTAAAGTATTATATTAGATAAAAAAAAATTAATACGTAGCCAGATATTTTATTAACTGTAACAACACGATCAAATCTCTCATGCCGACCCAGGGCAGTGTCTAAGACATCAGCTCGATTAGTAGCTCCAAGAATAATAACTGCAGAGCTACTATCAAAACTGTCCATCTGTAAACAAGTTCCAAATAGATTAATGAATAATGCAAAGATCAAGAATGTAAATTTGCTAGAAAAATTGCATGGTCACAAACTTAAAGTGAGCAAGTGATTCAAGGTCTCCTCCCTTTCCTTATTGTTGAACATTTTAAATTTACCATCACAACTTGTTGCGACAACATAAATCTGAAAAATGGAAAGAAAAACATATGATATGTTGAAATTTTCATCAAATAAAATGTACATGAAGTAATCCAACAGTAATCACATATTTAAACCTCATCAAAATCTAATTTACGGAGCCTCCTTCATGGCCCGCGCAAAAATATCCCTTACACGTAAAGCACTCATGCCAACATAAAGCTCTACAAAATCACTTACATAGCAACTTATGAAGGAGACATCGAATTCACCAACAAAAACTTTTGCAAGAAGGGTTTTCCGAGTTCCACGAAGGCCAAACTTACCAAAAGGGAAAATAAAACCATAAATTCTAAAGATAGCAACCGAACATCACGAATAAAGTCAACCTAAAAATGGTCAAAGTGGTACTTACATCAATTAATTCACTAATAGGACACCATGAAGGGACGAGAACCTAGACAGACATATCTATTATGATTTTTGAGAAATTCCTAAAACAAGAGAATTTAACCAAATTATACAAAGTTACTACAAAAATTTTGATAACTTTTTATGCACGATGCAGGACAAACCTACCACGGCTCATCCCTTGCTTCATCGACACCCCCAACGTCTGCAAAAGTGATTGTTTCACCTTCAGCATAAATGCGGGTCATCAGCTGGCCCATTGTATTTTGTGTATACCTCATAGCTTTAAAGGAAACTGCACATATGGCCTTGACTTAAACAACCTAATTATGGTATCATGAATGTGGAAACCTGAGTAAATCTAAGAGGGAAACGGTGGAGAAGCCCAACAAGGACTATGATGTCGATCAGGACTATCTGACATAACAAAAAAGAAGAAAACAATAAACCTTTTTAATTGAAGTGTTTGCCAGAGGTGAAAATGATGCAACTTTAAAATGCTAGAATTCTTGAATGCCCTTACCAATCCAGAGTTGAAAAGATAACCACAACGCTTATCCAACGATCCAAATTCCACATATTTTCAAGCATTTTTTCGTATAGTACTTAATGTCTTCCGGCCTTGTGGTGGTATACACAACCTTTTTAGTCAGAGTCACGCTTCTAAGCACAGTCTCGAACGACTTAGAGAGCTTGCTACCTATGCTAGTTTCACTCTCTTGCCGATTCCCACCATATTTTAACTTATACAAAAGATGAATCCATCTACCTCAACTTGTCTCACCTCGTTATTGTTAACTTTACTCAAGAAATCTTTGTAAGGTACAGTCATAAACATCGTCTGTGTCCAAGATTCCGATCTAGGTAATAGAATTCCATGACAGAGGAATCGGACCACAAGTATAATAATACCCAATCGTAGTAAAAAACTCCAATCTCTTGCACCTTAATTATTGGTTCCCATAACCCTTTCTTCCCTTTCGACCACCATACTCTACTTTTACCTTACTTCCATCCTTTATCCTTCGAAGAATTTGTCTTTCTTCTCCCTCACTCTCCCTCTCAGTTTAAATAGCTTTCTGATCACCTTCTTGGCTACTAATGATTAACTTGTAAGAAGTTAATCATCAAGAGAGGATCCAGTGTGCCAAGAAGTATAGAAAGAAATGATTGTGGCCAAAAGTTTTTGGTTGATGAAATTTCAAATTGCTTCTAACCACAAGTTTTCATCGGTGGATATGGGCCAAGAATCTGTTAATTAGGCTTTTAGGTTCACAAGATGACCCAAAAGATAATCATTTTTATCCTAGTTTTTATATAAATACAAAAAACTCTGGATATATGTTAATAGAAACTATCTGTGTTACGGATACGG
This sequence comes from Lepidium africanum, assembly GCA_900406405.1. Classification (NCBI taxonomy): domain Eukaryota; kingdom Viridiplantae; phylum Streptophyta; class Magnoliopsida; order Brassicales; family Brassicaceae; genus Lepidium; species Lepidium africanum. The sequence continues at coordinate 11,292 of OVAX01003302.1, forward strand.
ATATCCATCTTCTTTAGAATTTCCGTATTTGTATATGTATCTAGAATATTTGTCAAATTAGTATTAATATATGTATCCAACAATTACGGATATACAGATTTCGGATATCCGTGAAAAAATTGATTATATGCGAACTTTATTAACTTGAAAATTCTTTCATTAATATTATACAGATACATTTTAAAAGGTTGGTAAGAATAAAAACAAATTAAGAAACTTAATAACTTAATAACTTTTAAAGTGAAATAAAAACAAATTAAGAAACTTAATAACTTTTACACGAATGTGAAAAAGAAACAAAAAAACACATAGTCAATACATACAACCATCAATGACAAATGTTTTCCCAATTTCTACAAACATCAATCATCAGTTCAAGTTAAAAATAAAGTTAATTAACCAAAAAAAAGGATTTTTCTACAAAGTCTACTTGAAATTAACCAGACTTGAGAAACTGAGATTTTCACACATTTCAAATCTAATCAAAGTTGTATGCTTAGACCTTAGAGTCTTAGCTTATGTATAAGATAATAACCATTAGTTAGTATTAGAAAAACTATTACAAAAAGAAAAGTGGAAAATAAAAGAGTATGAATCTAATTGGATATTCTCAAGCTCAGCAAGCACTTCTTCTACGTTTAAATCTACATCATCATCATGATACCAATCTTGAGTGCATATAAGTAATGTCATGGTTCTTGGTGTTAGTGAACTACCTAAATGATCAAGTATTCGACCTCATGTACTAAACACATAGTCTAATGCAATAGTTGAAACAGGTTTAGCCAACAAGTCTCTTGTTATGAAAGAGAAAACTGAATACTTAGAATTTGTTATCTTCCACCAACTTAGTATTTAAAATTTGGATTATTTTGATCCTTTCAAATATAATAAGACTCTAGCTCTGATTTTATAATCTCAACCCCTTCATTTTTCTCATCATCATCAAACATTGCATCCATGAATGCATGACTTATGTTTTGTCCTTAGATTGAGGCTATGAATCTCTTTTTCTTTTGGAAGGTACCACTAAATTTTCAGTCAGACATGTAGCCTCATAAGGTGAAAAATACCTTTAATCATCCACTTTACTCATCTCATTGAAGGGAAATGAACTGATTATGCAATATCAAGCAATTAAAAAGTACGAAGAAAACAGGATCTCATGCTAATATTGAATTACAACCAGATCGTTAAGTATAAGATATACCTTGAGGTTTTGCAGCGGAAAAATGATTGAACAAATCAAGATTGTCAAGCACTCCAAATGTTGTGCCTATATTAGTATCCACACACACAAACTGGATCAAAAACGGGATGTTAGTGTCATTGAGATTAAATCTTCTTTTCTTAACAAACCATTTGTCTCTTTTCTTTAGGGTTGTTGTGTATGTGTGTGTGTTACGTTATGGAAAATGATGGTTTCATAATGAATACACACATAACCCTAATCACATCAAACTTAGCTGATGGGCTTACACCTAATACCTATAGTGCACACACATAATTTAACCTCATTAAGTTTAGCTAATGAGCTAAAGCCGAATATATAACTCATTACAAAAAGAAGATAAAAATTATTTTGTCTTGCATATGTCATACGTACACATATATCTAATATATATATATATATATATATATATGTCCTTAATACAAATTCATTTGATCTAATTGTTTTAGATGTGTGACCATGTAGGGTCATATAATATGATTCTCAATCTATAAGTTATAAGCGGTTTCTAGCAAAACATTATAACCACCTAGTATTATACAATAACAAAAACTCACTTATACAACTCTATAAAATAAAGTACAAATGATTTCACGACATTCCCAACACTCATTATGTATCGTTATTCAAGAAATGCAACAACATAGATCTTCATATCTATATTGTCTAAAGTTTCCCAGTACTTATAAAACTTCATCTTTACTTTTTCAGCCATAGCTTTCTTGTGTTCATCCTCCATTGTGTCCATCTTCACTATCATCCATCCCACTCTGAATATCTCTTTCATATATGTATTTTAAATAACATATTTAGACCCCAAGATATTCATAGTTACATCACAAAAATATTGCAAAATATCAGACAATGCATTAGTATTATGACTAATCACTTTCACTTGGTACAAAAGTGCATATTTTGGTAAGTTCTACAACATACTTTTCATTTTCACAATATACTAATCACTTTCACTTGGTACAACTTTGCAGATTTTGTAAGTTCTACAACATACTTTTTCATCTTCTGACTCAAGTATATCAAACTCTTTCCTCATACATAAAGCAGATTGTAGCACAAAAAAAAATTAAATCCATCTTGTTTCAACATCTAAATAGAGACCAGAATTTGATTCAATATTTTGAATCTCCAAACACTCCTTAAATTTAATCTGCCTACCAGGTGAAGCTCGAACATACCTAACAGATGGTCTATTCTTAATGATTGAACCATGTCCTTGTTGAACACGGTCTTTCACAATCATACCTGAAATGTATGTTCCATAGGGCATGTGTATAAATTGTCCACTCAAAATGTGTGTTCCCCATGAATCCAACTATTTCTTTAATTACTTATATGCAAGATCATTAGAACTTGCATTATCTACTATAACACCCTTCCAATTCCCTAGAAAATACAACACCTTTCAACCTTTTTACCAATAATTTCACTAGCATGATTATCAATTATGCAGAAATTGATAATTCTATTGTGCAGCCTCTAATTCTCATATATATATAGTGAACAGTAGACATGTAGCTCATATTCCATATGGATGTCCTACAATTTGTAGTCAAAGAAATACTACATTTTTAGTTTCTAAAAAACTTTCTAAGCTCTTCTTTTTCATCCACATAATGTTCAAAGCATTCTTTAACCACTCTTTGGCGACACGGGTTATCAAACTGTGGTTGAGCAATGCTCACAAATCTTCTAAATCCCCTATGTTAAACAAATCTAAAAGGCGCATTCATAATAATCATTTTCACTAATACCTTACGAGTTGATGGTTGACTAAATGCCACATAAGATGGTACTTTACTACTTTCAACCCCATCCATTTGATTATGATAAATTAATTTTGTTTGTTTCACCTTTTTTCCATCATTTTCACCATCACCTTCTTCTTGCACCATCAATTTGCATGTAGGTATGTGGTTTAGCATTGCATTAGTTGTGGGACCACACTTAGTTCTACATGTAATCATTGCTCCACAATGAATATATACACTTAGCTCTGTCAAATATATTAGTCTTCACAAAACATAACCAAGTCTATGATGTTTTCTTTGATTTCTCAATATATTTTGAAGACTCTGTCTCTTGGTGTTGTTCATGTAGATCAAGATAGGAGCTTTTTGCTTTATTAATACAATTTTATGTTGATTTTGTAGTATCATCCATAGAATCCATCTGCACAAGAAAGTCAAACCAATCATCATCACCACTTACTATTATATTAAAAAAACGAGTCCGATAAAACAAAGAAGAGGACATGACTAAAATCATAGATAGAGATTTATGCATCTATAAAACCACATAAAGTGAACAAAACATGACCAAAATATGCCAGCTTGTCAAACCGATTGTCGTAATGTTCAAAAAAAAGAAAAAAAATAATACACACAACAGACAACCCTAATGCGGAAAAAAAACAAAAAAATTAACTAAGTACGTAAATATTGTTATTCTCCAAGATGAAAGACAAACAATGTGATCAATTACAGTGATAATCTTAAATCTATTTAGATGAAACTTTATTTTTCTTAAGGATCAATCAACATATTCAACATAAGAATACTTTGATTGTGGAGAGAAAATTATGTTGTTGAGGCATCAACGCTACAAGTCTTTCTCAACCTCTACGTCAACTTTTCAAAACAGAAAATCTCATTCACACCATATTATATTAAACTAACATAAATATTTCAATTTATCAGGATAGTCTTACCTCAACTTCTTATTGACATGACATAAAATAATTAAGCATTTTTAGTGCATATTTGCTCTTAGAGCTATCCTTATTCATCACCACTTTATTCTGTTCATTTTTGTTTTTGTTTTTGTTTTTTTTTGTGTTGGAAGTGGACCTCCACCCCACTTGGCCCACTTAGATTCATGCTCAGCTCAGTAACCGAGCAGGGCCTAAACAAAGCATGAAGCATTTAATGTGTACCTTAAAATTTATTGAAGAAGAATAATAAGAATGACCTAAATATTATTTGAGATTTTTTAAAGGGAAAATGATTTATTTCCCCATCGGTAGTTTAATATAGTATTAAAAACACCTCAATTTTGATTCGCGTGCTAATCCACTACAAAACACAAGTTTAAAAAATCATTTCTTCCCAATTCATGGTTTAAAATGTAATTAGACATCTGCATTAATTTCATCGGTTAGTTACCTTAACCAAATATCAAACCACAAAAGCAAACAAAACAAACCCAAATGCCCGACCTGTATTCATGATTTTCTACCTATATTGGATCTGATTCCATGATTTTTGACATGCGGCCTGATTTTCTCTTACCAAAAAAAAATCCCCAAATCATTTTTTGATTTTCAACCCTAAATTCATAGCTTAATTTGCTTACCATGATGGAGAGATGAGAAGCTTACATAATAATGAAGAAAAAACGGTGGCTTCTGAACCACAAAAAAGTTTTCTTGAATTTTCGTGGAACAAAGAGAAAGGTGAGAGCCATTGTTGCAAATACAGCTAAAACCTAAGTGAAGATACACAAAAGATTTTGACTTTATCCTGCTTTGGTGCATAGAAAAGGAAGATCAAAACTTAGATTGTTTCGATTACCGTTCATGTGCCATTGGTTGTGTTGTCATTGGCTATAACCTTCTCTATCACTTTGTCTTCTTAAATCATACTCAGTTTTTTTTTATTCTTCGCTTGCTTCATCTTCCTCGTTTGTATTGACTATTGCATTCCAAATCAAATCGATTCTCACCAGAACTCTAACTCAATTATGTTATTATGGAGTATTAGGTTCAAAACAATATTTTGGAACTTTTTAAGTTCAATGAATTTGAGTGTTTTGCAATTTGATGTATTAATATTTAGGTTCATGTCAATTTGGGGAGTTTAGAAATTGGGGATTTTCATTTTCGGGTCAATCATTTGGATCAAAATTAGTTTAAATATTACTATTGATTTGTGTTTTAATTTTTTGTTTGGTAAACAGTAAAACACTTAGACCAACGTGAATCAATCAGACTTCAAACTTTTAAATTAGGTGTAATTAAGTATTTAACTTTAGTTTTGTGGATAATTGGATTGAAGGTGAAAGTTTATGTAATTATGGTGCTATATGAAACTACTAAGAAAAAATAAATTGTTCTTCCTTTTTTAAACTTAAAGTAATTCTGAAGCCAGTATGGTGTCGAGATTGAAGTTGATTATGGAGCTAACAACAACAAGTCTCATTGATAGCACTTGTGGGAACACAAGTCACAGTTTCATGCGATCTGCCTGAACCAAAATATATATATATATATATATATATATATATCAAAGAGAATATTAAAAAAAAGTATAAAATTCAGAGTAAGAAAATAATAACCCTTTAATCTATAGCATCAAGCAATCTGTATTGTTGGGGTTCCAAGAACAATCAAATCAAATTGCTCACAGCTCACTTATATAAACAAAAAAGTTCTGATCAAAACACATTTTAGTTTGTCGGAAATGTGATAATCTAGACCCCAAATCTTCTTTATCAATTCCACATACGGCAAAAAAGGGGATTTTCCGGAAAATAATGTTCCATATAATCTTCTTCAAAGACTGATCGTTAATGTAAACCAGGTTGAAATTCGAGATCGAGAAAATCTCTAAAAATGGAATGGGTTGTCTTAATTATGGAAAAAGATGATGACGAATCTACTGTTCAAACCAATTTAGAACAATTTATAATTTCTCTTATGTCATTCATTTTCTTTGTCTTTGCTCATGTGTATTAATCTAGTAATTCTATTGGTAGTTTAAATTAAGAAAAATGGTTGATGTGTCAATTCTAGAATGCTCCAAAATGTTGATATATGGAGAGACACTCACTATTCTTTTGAATGTATAATTAGATTATTGAGTGTGGATTTGCTTTTTTTATAGGTTTTTGTGGACTTGGTAGTGGTTTTCTTTAATACAAAGAGTATATGATTATTCAAATATGATTTTGAAGGACCTTAAATTTTATAACAATTATAGAATCCCGTGAACTCTTACATAATTAAAAAATCTCGTACACTTCTGTACAGTTTTCTATCAAAACTTTATACATAAATGCACATATTTTTACAAACTCCCACGTACTCTTATGTACGCTAACATAATATAACTTTTTTCATACTATATTATTATATAATTTTATTGATATAATTTTGTATAATTCATTTTTAGAACTTGAGATCCAACTTTATACAATAAGATAAGAGATAAATATTTGTGAATATTTTTTATTTTATAATAATAAATAAAGATAATAATTTACAATCCTTTTTATTTATGATTATAAATAGAGATAAATATTTTGCATTAAATATAAATATTTAAGAAAAAAATATTTTAAAATAAAAAAAAAACTATAGCAAAGTTTAGGATAATTAGATTTAACACGTGGAAGAATCGTGTTAGTGAGTAACTTTGAGATCCAATTTCATATAATAAGATTTGATTTATATTTTTAATACAATATAAATATAGAATAGTTTTTGACTCACTGGATTTGACATGTGAAAAAATCTCGTTGATTTGTAACTTTTCAAATGCAACTTTAATAAAATATAAATGCGGAGTAATTTTTGATAGTTGGATTTGATACAGGAACAATCCCGTTGATTTGTAATTTTTGAAACTCAACTTTATATAATAAGATTAGTAACTTTTGAAACCCAACTTTATATAATAGGATTAGAATTAGAGTTTATCTTTTTAAAATAAAATATAAATACAAAATAATTTTATCGTTTGATTTGATATGTGGAAAAATCTCGTTGATTAATAACGTTTGAAATAGAAATTTATATAACAGTATGATATGATAAGATCTCATGCTAATAATAGTAAAATAAAATTATAATACATTAAATTTAAAGTGTTTACCTTTTTTGTTTGTTTGCTTTGATTGTGTTGGATGTAAACAAAAGAAAAATAATTAAATTGGAGAAAGCTTGAAAAGTTGGAGAGTATTTAAAAAATTGTTTATGTGTTTATGTATATATAGCAATTGATATTTACAATTCCTTTTTAGATTAAGATTATGTATACAAATTCTCTTTTATATTAGGATTATGTATACAAATAAATACTTAGGAGATATTTAGATAATTATCTTCTGTTATGATTATGATCAGTAATATATATCTTATTAGATTATGATTTCCTTATATTATTCATCTCTATTATAATAAAACCGTAGCAATAAGATTTTCCGTATCTTTGTAGTAATATAATAGAGATTTTGAATTCCTTAATTTGTTTTGATTGGTTGATTTGTTTTAACTAATTAATTTTTTTTGTTTAGACAAGATTATTTTAAAAACTAATTATTTGTTTTAACTCGATTTCAATACAATTAAAAAGTAAACTTTAACCAATTAAGATTTAATTTTCGTTGGTTTGAAAATGAGTCTCTAACTAATTAAAATTTGAATTTTGTTTGTTAAAAAGGAAACTTTAACCAATTAAGATTTGAATTTTGTTGGTTTAAAAAGGCATCTCTAACCAATTAAGATTTGATTTTCGTTGGTTTAAAAAGAAGTCTCTAACCAATTAAGATTTGAATTTTGTTTGTTAAAAAAAAAACATTAACAAATTAAGATTTGATTTTTGTTAGTTTAAAAAAAAATCTCTAACCAATTAAGATTTGATTTTTGTTGAATGTATGTTACTAATAATTTATTTATTTGAATATTGTTATAATGATTAAGAATGTTTCTAATCTCTTATATAATAAAAGTGTAGTATTAACTTAAATACCGTGTTATATTGTTTGTTTTGGACTAGGTCGTATTGTTACTAGGAAATATTATCACATAATATTTGTCATACAATTATATTCTGATAAGATTCTATAACTAATTAATTAATTATTATTATCTCTATATATAATAAAAGCATAGTGTCAACTTAATTACTATGTTATATTGTTTGTTTTGGACTAGGTCGTATTGTTACCAGAAAATATTGTCACATATTATTTACCACGTAATTATCTCTTGATAAGATCTTATAACTGATTAATGATTAATATAATCTAGATAATATTATTGTTTGTTTTTATTTATATGTTTTTAACTTAAATATTATTTGTTCTAATCTACTTCTCGCCACAAACTAATATTTTCATGTTTGTCAAAAAAAAAAAATATTTGCATGTTTAAGTTATGATTTCTTTGAGATAATATTTTTACAAAAATTATTATTCTATTAAAATGATAATCTCTTGAACTAAGGGTAAAGTAATATAACTTGCCGTTTAAGTATCTAACAAACTTCATATACCTTAACAATATAACTTCATATAAATTTCGGATAATATCAATACACAATGTTCAATCACGAGATTATTTAGGGTATATCATACAATAAATATATTCCTAATCAATATCTATTAAATTTTTTTCCTAATCCTAATAGGAAAAATATTAAACGAGATCTATTTAAAGTGCATCACAGGATAAACATATTTAAAGGTATACATTATATATATATATAATATGTCTTTGAAATTTTATAATTCTAATTAATATATCATTTATTCATATGTTTTGTATTCTAATATTTACTAAAAGTATAGAAGTATTTCGACTAATATTATAATGCGATTCTAGAATTATATTTACGTTACCTAAATATTTTAGATTCTATGGTTGTAAAATAGATTGTATTTTTAGATGATTGTACAAGTATATATTGAATACTATTAACGCTTTCTAATATTTACTAAGTTATTTCGAATATAAGAAGTCTTTTTAATGCTTATGAGTGTACTCAAATCTCGATTGATAATAAAAAAATCCTAGAAGTCTTAAACTTGAAGTATATGTAGTTATCTCTTATATAATAAAAAAAAGTACCATTAATTTAAACACCGTGTTATATTGGTCTTTTTTGGTTTTGGAAGTATTGTAACAAATATTTGTAGTAAGAAAACATTATAATAAAATAAAACTATAATCGCATAATATTTTTAATAAAACTCAAAAATATTGACAAAACAAAATAATCCTATCACATCATAGTTTAACAAACTAAATATTTTATTAAATTATTATGTGATTATAGTTTTATATCAACAAACTAAATAAATATTAAATGTATTCTATAATTTATAATTTATGGAAACCAAAACATATACGTGGGNAATATTAAATGTATTCTATAATTTATAATTTATGGAAACCAAAACATATACGTGGGGTAAAAAAAACATATATGTGGAAAAAAATATATGAAAAAAAACTTAAATTTTCTAGAATTATATGTATTTTTAATATATATATATATAAGAAAATATAAGAAAATTATAATAATCATATATATAATAAAACATT